>VDFB02002968.1:0-25525 GCA_007258455.2 Sequoia sempervirens
TTGACAATTTTTCCTTATCCGGTAAAATAGTTTTTGTGTCATCTTTATCTGGTATTCTAGTCTAGATTTTCTCATGTTTTAAGTTCATATTATGTGGTTACAATATGATGTTTAGGACCACTCAATACACCTATGTTCAAGGTTTTAGCAATTTTGGTTAATGTAGCTGAAAGTTACAAGTGACAAAAGTTTGACAAACTATATTTTTGTGTATATTGTACATGTTAATGAAATTTATTTGGTTTTCATTCCTCTGGTGGTTGGTTTCAGGCTATACAAATTTGGGAGAGGGTTTACAGGTGTCAGAACCACACATGTTCTAAATGGTGAATTCTTATATGTCTACACAGATGATCGATGTTGGTTGGATTGGATCATTTTGTCGTTGAGTCTAATCCTTGGTCGACTCAATGCTTGAAGTTATGCTTTGAAGATTAATATGTGTCACGGATGATAAGGGGACTTCATGTATGATTCTAACAAAGTATTTTGAATTGAAATGGGGCTACATCTAATTAGGACAACCTAATTAATGTATGCAGAAGTAATAAGGTATATATGTGAAATTTTTTAGTGTCACAAGAGGATGAGAGATATGTGATGCAAAATATATGATGTGAGATCTGATTTCATATGGACTTGTGAATTCATATGTGTGAAGTCAGAATAAGTGCAAAATTGAAGTATATGTTGAGCGATTGCTGAGCGATTGCAGAGCAGTGTTTTTTTTTTTAGAACTTCATTGGAACTAAATTTAACACAAGGAAGGTGCATTTTGAATCATTTCACACCTTGGTTGTGTAGCCTTTTTTTGTATCTCTTTTCAAGCTATTATCCTTTTTAAGGATAGTGAGTCTTGGTAGTGAGCCTTGCAATATCTTATAATCAACTATAATATATTGTGAGTTATTCCTCACCGTGGTATTTCCCTCCTTGGGTTTTCAACATAAAAATCTTGGTGTTTATGTGTTATGTTGTGTTTTTTCTTTCTTCATGTACTCATTCACTTTTGTAGTTAAAAATGTTTTGATAATTGGTTTGATTATGACTAATTGGTTTAATAGAATACCAATTCACCCCCTCTCAATATTCTAGGTGTTCAACACAATTGTAAATCAATTTTACAAATGTGACAATTGTAAGGTAAATTCCAATTTTCAAGTGTTACCTAAGATTTAAATTTCAAGCATGTGACTAACATCACCCAATATTTAACAAAAAAATAAGCAAAGGTAGCATGGATTGCCAATCATGAACTATAAACCTATACAACTGAACACATAATTTATTTTTAAAAATATAATTGAAAGTACATAAAACTAGTAAAACCTTATGCTAATTATGGTCACCCTAACAAATGTAATTAGGATTTAAATGATAAGTGCAAAGCTCATATTTTTTTTCTGCACATTCACAATCTATAAAATATTTATTTTTCATCATATTTGACATATCCATGGGTAGCACAAATTATCTTCACCTATCAAATTCAACCTCCCTACATCCCAAGTTCACATTTAATGTGAGTGAAATAAATATAAGATCAAGTATAGGTTGGAGAAGACACTTTAACAATAAAAAGATATTGTAAATATGTAACCAAAGTCAGTTCACTTGACATGAGCTCAATGAGGTACCTCAATGGGAATTTCATAGTGAAACCTCAATTTTGAATCCCCAAAATCCATGTCAATGCATTAAACTTAGTAAATTTTGGATCTAAGGAATAATGTAGAAAAATGAATGAGGTCAAGCTAATAGTCTAGAATAGATTTGGAAAAAGAAATTTCAGTTTTCATAGAATCTAAGGCAAGGTACATACTGAAGGAGAAATTCACCAAGATAAAATTATATTATATTATCATAATATAAACTATAGAATAATATGAATTTAAAATAGCTTCAAAATAATTACAAAGATTCAAGATAAGAAAGATTTTTTCATTTAATTGGATTTAATGATATGAATATGTAGGTATATTCTTTGAGAATTTATCTTCCAACCACCAAGCACTGACTTGGAGATACCTTGTTGATTTCTAGTTAGGTAACAATTATGATACTTTTAAATTTTATAAAATATTCAATATGTGTTTGTAATACTATCCTGGTAAACTAAGATTTATTGAAGGTTAATCTTTCAAATAGTGTGCACTTCGAGATTTTAAAAATTTTCTTACATGATCTACTAAAAAAATTGTAGACTAAATATGTTTAAGAGATTGCTTTCTACAATTAGGTTTAAAATATTCTAGTTGTCAACCACCCCAAAATGAAACATTGTGTCCATTATAAAATATGTTTAAATGAACATGTGCCACTTTTGATGAAACAAATGAGACCAACTAAAGTGGCTTCAATAAATCAACAAATACTCTTTTAAAGAAGCATTTACACTTTCTCTTACTTAGTTTTGACTCTTCTTAAGTTAAGATAAAAATAAGCCACAATAAATTCATTATATTTTCCCCTTGAAAACTTGGTTGTAGGACTTTTGAATAAATCTACCCTATGCTTACTAGGGTGCTTAAAGAGATAATCAAGCCAAACAAAAATGGTTTATATTAAGTTAGAGTTAAGCCTAACTAAATGAATCTAGGATACATTAAACATATTTCTAGAAGGTAAGAAAATCCAATGAATAAAGACTAAAAACAATGTTTAATATTTATCTTCACTAAATTCCTAAATCTATATTGATAAAATAAACTAAGATAGCTAGAAAAACAAAAAAATGGAATTCTTATATTTTATTCTATATTAAAATTTTGAAATTATTGAGCAGAGAAAAAAGTCCAACCAAAATTTCATTCTATAAAATTCTTTGATGAGAGGCTACTCCTCTGAACACCCACAAAACATAACAATAGACATCAACATAGAAAAATGTAGGATCTAGAAAATAACTCACTTTCAATTTCTTTCAAAAAATGAAATTATAGATTTAGAAATGACAATGCCACAACCAGATGGGCTTGATTCACTACAAGTAAAAATTTTGAACTCTACAAGAAATCTATTATTCGAAGCCACAATCTGCACTAATTGAGCTACCCCCTATAACCTCCACTCAACCCTTTATTTGACACCAATAACAACCTTAGAATGTTCTAGAAAGTGTAAGTTTCCCTTTTGGTTTGGCACCAAAATTCAAGCCGTTTGATTTCCCACCCAAGAAGATATTTTACTAAAATTAACTTTTTAGTGGAATAGCTTCAGGGAGCTTTAGCTTTTGACTTGGCTGTCTGATTTGCTATTATAATATATTGTTGGAAATATCTCAAAGAGATATACAACACTAAAATTACTTGAAGATATTTTCATCCATTTTTTGATATTTTCCAATGCTTCTAAGGGTTTCAAATTTGAATTTGAAGTTGTATTGGAGAAATTTCTCGAGACAATAGCTATAATATATCCCAAAAGGTACAAGGCATTAAGATGATTCTTGTATTATCAAATATTCTTTTTAGTGCCACTCCTTGGTGTAAATTTTTAGGTCCATACAATCTTGTTTAGGTTGACTTACTAAAAATAGTAAGTGATTGTTTGTAACCTTTTCTGATTTCTAGCTATCTTACACTCATTAAGTGCCATCATGGGACTCAAAAAAACTAAAAAAAAAAAGGATTTTTTTTTGTTGGATGCAAGATTTCCCCTATTGCACTAGATTCTCCTACATCAAACACCTAGGGTAACTTTAGAAGTGACCTTGTCACTTCTTTAGTGTTGGAGGAAAATGAAGATGGTCAACCTCTACCTTAGACAACCATGATGAATCTTCAATAGGCCTTCCTTTCAATTTAATGAGATATTCTTCATACTTCCTATTTCTTGTACTTCTACCCATATGGCTATCCAATATTTTTTCTATCTCTTCCTTCTCTGAAGTAAGTGTTGGAATATTCCATTGTTCTTTTATTGGTATATCTTCCATATCTCCTTCATGATACTCTATTAATTCATAAGGGTGCTGGCAAGAAGTTGAGTCCACTTTTTCGCCAAAAAGTGGAAGTGTTTTCCCTTATTTTCGGAATTTGACACATTTGACCTTAAAATTTGAAGCACTTAGAGATGGAATCTTCAAAAAAGTCACTGATCATAAAATGTAGTACTCAGAGTCTAGTTTCCAAATATGTAATTTATTTCAATACCCAGATTGTACAAATTGAGTTTTAATAGGCGTTTCTAAAAACCATTGTTTAAAAGTCACTTTTTTATACCATACCATGCACATGTACGACATCCATATTTTGACCTAAATTATCATATTTTTCTAAATCCTTTTGGGAAAATATTTGTGACTCACTGAAGCTTGTTTTTTTATTTTTTGTAATTTTTTATTGAATTTTTTTTTTTATAAATTTTTATTAGGCATATTTGTCATTTTAAAAAATTGTCATGTACGACACACATAAGATGACCTAAACTTATCATTTATTTATTTATTTTTTAAATTGAAAAGAATTGTTCGAAGTTTGTTCTTGTGCAATTCGTTCGTCAAAATGTTATGTTGATCAAAAGTTATTAAAATACTAAAAAAACCTGATAATTCAAGTTTATGGACTAGTTTTGTTAGAAATTAATTGAAAAATAGAAAAAATAATCAAATTATAAAAAAAAATTCATATTTGGTATCTACACTGTCTCATCTATAATGGGTTTTAATTTCGTAATTGTTTTTTGTAAAATAGGTCTTCAGACATATGTCCAAAGTCACTATTTTCCTGTAACATTAACAAGACCTTCAAGTTGCAGGTCAAACCAGGTCCAAAGCTTAGGTTTGGGTCCCCAAACCATTTCTCGAACCAAAAAACAAGCCAAAAACCTGCCCAAAATTCTTAATTTAAAAAACAAGATCTCGTTTCATAAAAAAAAAACATTTTTTATGGTTCTATGAAACGATCCCGCTTTGAAAATTACCAAAAATGGAAAGTTTCCAAAAATTCCTTTTGAAAACTTTATGAAATTGAAATTTTTCAAAAATTGAAGTTTCCAAAAGTTTTTCAAAACGGGATCCCGTTTTGAAAACTTTCCATTTTGATTTTGGAAAAATTTCAAAATGGGATGCTTTTGAAATTTTTCCAAAATGGAAATTTAAAAAACGGGATCTTGTTTTGAAAATTTAGGCTCGGGATCCTGAAGCTAAACGGGATTCCACTTTTTAAAAACAGGATCCCATTTTTTGCAAGTCGATTTTGTTTTTTTGCCTAAGGAAAAAACTTCCATGTTTCATGGAATCACCTTCTTGCATTTACCCATAAATATTGAATACATGAGAAAATTTTAGGCCACTTGACAACTCTACCTCATAAGCATATCTTGAATCATGCTTTTTCAATATCTAGCATGGTCCAAATTTCTTCATTTTCAAATTATACATATTCTCATTAAGAACCTTTCCTTCCTCAAGTGAACCATGACTTCATCTCCAACTTGAAATTCTTTAAATCTTCACTTCTAATTAGCCTTAGCTTTGTACTAATAATTCATCTTATTCATGTGATTTCTTACCTCTTTGTGCAAGTTCTTCAAGTGCCTTGTAATATCTTCAGCCTTGACACTACTCTTTTCCCCTTTGTCCATCTTCCTCAACTTAGAACATTTCCTCAAAATATTCTCATATACAATCTAGAATGATGATTTACCAATACTTCTATTGGCATAATTATTGTAAGCAAATTTTTCTTGTGGTATAATCAAATCACATCCCTTAGGCTTATCTCTTACTAAAAATCTCAATAGTTTCCCAAGCTCCTCTTCACCACCTTCATTTGTCCATTAGTTTGTGGATGGTGTGCAAAACTAAACTTCAAACATGTCTTCAACTTCTTCCATAATGTCCTCTAGAAATAACCAACAAATTTTGTATCTCTATCTTATACTATACTCTTTGGTAGACCATATAGTCTCACCACTTTGGAGAAAAAATCTACAATGTGAATATCATCATTAGTCTTATGACATAGAATGAAATGCACGATATTTGAAAATCTATCAACCACCATAAATCTTGATTCATGTCCTCTCTATGTCCTTGGAAAATCAAGAACAAATTCCATGCTAATATCATCCCATGGCCTCTCTGTTATAGGTAATGGCTTATATAGCTCAGTATTCTAACTTACCACTTTAGCCATCTAGGATACTCTACAAATTTGTACAATATTCCTCACAACTTGCTATAAACTATGTAAAATAATAATTCTCACTAACAAGAGCAGTGGTCTTATCTCAACCAAAAATTCTAGGCAATCCTCCACTATGCTTCTCCTTGATTATATTATCTCCCATAGAACTCCTTGGAATGGACAATTGGTTTCCTCTAAACAACATCTTATATTAGATTAAAAATCCAACCATTTATCCTATTAAAAGTAATAGGTTCCAAACAAGCTTTCCAATCTTATGCAAAGTCTAGATCTTCAAGATACAAACTATTGAGTTCATTGAAACCAACAACCTCTATTCTCATCTCTATCTAATTAAGGAATCTACAACTCTATTCGACCTTCCAATCCTATGCTTCAAAAATAAAATTATAAGTCTGCAAGAACTCAACCTATTTTAATTGCCTCTGATTTAACATTCTTTGACTATTAAGATACTATAATCTTAATGATCAGCATATAAAACAAATTATTAAATAGCAACAAATAGTGTCTCCATTTATTCAAAGTCTAAACTATAGCATAAGACTCCTAATCATAAATGGAATATTTATTTTTAGCATCATTCAACTTCTCACTAAAATAAGCAACAAGCTTACCTTCATGACTCAAAAAAGATCCTATGGTATTACCACTAACATCACAATCTACTTGAACAACCTTATTTTGTATTAATAATAGTATAAACTCTCAAAAGTTACAATGATTTGTGCAATCATACACACCATATATGATGCTATAGTATTAGCTTGTAGCTATGTTATATTAATGCTAACAATATTTCCTTGATGCAAAAACTTAATATGGTAGATGGATTGCCTAGTATTGTTCCATTTAAAATTGTATGCACAGGATGCATGAATGGTAAGATGCATAGGAAGCCCTTTCCACAAGGTCAATCATGGAGGGCAACTCATAAGTTGCACCTAGTTCATAGTGACCTTTTGGGACCCATGGAGAATAACTCCATCCAAGGATCAATGTATGCACTTACTTTTGTTGATGATTATTCTAGAAGAACTTGGATCTATTTTCTTCATAGTAAGGATCAAGTTCTTGATATATTTTCTAAATTTCATAAATTTGTTGAAAAACAATTTGGTTTTAAACTTAAAATTCTTAGAACTGATAATGGTAAAGAATATGTGAACAATTCTTTTAATGGTTATTTGAAATAATTTGGTATTAAGCATGAGCTAACTATTCCCTATACACCTCAACAAAATGGTGTAGTGGAAAGGAAGCATAGAACTATTGTTGAAATGGCTAGATCTGTATGTTACATGCTAAAAATATGTCTTATAAATTTTGGGCAGAAGCTATGTTCTCTGCTACTTACATTATTAATAGGACTCCTACTAAATTTTTAAAGGATATAACTCCTGAAGAAGCTTGGTCTAGTAGGAAGCCCAATCTTAAGCATTTAAGAGTTTTTGGTTCAATTTCTTATGTTCACAAACCTAAACAAAAGAGGCAAAAATTAGATCCTAAATATTCTTATCATATTTTCATTGGTTATGATCTTAATTAAAAAGTTATTAAAGTTGATGGAGATGTATGCATTGCTGAAAATGGTTTTCATGGTTGTTCTAAAGTGCGTGATATTGAATCTTCTCAAAATAAAGTTATTTTTGTGGAGGATAATCCTCAAGTTGAATCTTCTCTTAACCATCCTAATGCATCTCTTACTCATAGTGATAGTGATGATGAAAATTTTGAAAATTTCTCCTCATGATTCTTCTTCAAGTGATGATACTCCTACTTCTAAAAGAAAACCTAAATGGTTTGAAAATTTGATGCAAGAAACTTGGGATATTTTAGCTAGAATGAATCAATCTAAAACTAGAAAGGAAAATTATTATAATTATGCTTTGATGTCTAACATTATGCACATTTAACTGATCCTAAAAATTATGAACAAGCTAAAGATCAACCTCACTGGAAAAAGGCTATGCACGAAGAATATGATACATTAATTGATAATAAAACTTGGGATTTAGTTCCCTTACCTCAAGGTAAGAATCTTATTTCATGGAAATGTTTGTATAAAACTAAGGTTAATGCAAATAATGAAGATAGCAAGTTTGAAGCTAGATTAGTCACTAGGGGCTTCTTTCAAGTTGAAGGTTTATATTCTAATCAAATGTTTCCTCTAGTAGCTAAAATGACAACTATTATATTAGTTCTTGCTTTAGCTTCTCATATGCATTGGCCTATTCATCAAATAGATGTTAAAAGTGTATTTTTAAATGGTGATTTACATTAAGAAATTTATGTCTCAACCTTTTGGTTTCATTAAGGAAGGTAATGAACATATTGTTTGCAAATTGAAGAAATCAATTTATGGTTTAAAACATTCTCCTAGAGAATGGTATTAAAAAATTAATGCTTTCTTTCTATCTCAAGGTTTCATTAGAAGTAAAAATGATCCAAATTAATATATTAAGAATAGAGAAAATTATATTGTTATTATTATTTTATATGTTGATGATTTTATTATCATTTATTATATTTAACAATTTGATTAGTGATACTAAGTCTCAACTCAGTCAACAATTTCAAATGACTAATTTAGGCCCATTACATTATTTTTTGGGTATGAAAATTTGGAAAACACCTAAAGGTATTTTTCTTTATCAACATAAATATGCTCAAGATCTCTTAGATATATTTAAAATGAATGATGCAAAGTGTGATTCTAATCCTTTTTAATTAAGAACTAAATTAATGGTTGATATGGAAACTCCTTTTGTTGATCTTGCTTTGTATACACAATTAGTTGGTAGTTTGAATTATTTAACTCTTACTAGACCTTCACCTAATATTTCTTATACTATTGGTTTAGTTTCTATATTTATATCTAAACCACAACAAACTCATTTTAAAGTTGCAAAATGAATTTTAAGATATGTTAAAGGAACTCTTAATGATCTTGGCCGTTTTTATGATGCAAATTGTGATTTTTCTTTAAAAGGTTATACTAATTTGGATTTAGGAGGTGATCCCAATGATGGGAGATCCACTTGTGGGTAAGTGCACAAAGTTGAGTCCATGAAACGTGGAATTTTTTGCCTTAGCCAAAAAATTGAAATCAGCTTTGATAAAATGGGATCCTGATCTTAATAAACGGGATCCCGATTTTAAAAAATTAGGATCCAGTTTAGCTTCGGGATCCCGAACCTAAACACGAAACAGGATTCTGCTTTTTAAAAATTGGGATCCCATTTCCCATAGGATCCTGAACCGATGGAGAAGGAATGGGATCCCGATTACTACGAAACGAGATCCCGTTTTGTAGAAATCGGGATCTCATTTTATATTGCTATTTATTTTTAAAAAAACAAACATAGTTCATTACATAGCATACATGATCCCGAGTATAGATGATAGCGACCCCCACAAACAACTACAGGTACCCACCCACACCCCTTTTTTTGCATTTTTCTATTTATTTATTGAAACTGTGAAGAAAATAAGTGAATTTGGCATGTTTTTTTAAAATTTATTTCACGTTTTGAGCATTTTTTCCCTATTATAGTAGAAATGAGTAATTGTAAAAATAGACGAAAAAATGCAATGAAACCTAAAGATTTTTTAATAGAAATGAAAAAATGAACCTTGAATTGTGTTTTACAAACAAAATTTAACTTTTGAAACCTAAATTGTTCAATTAAACAAAAAAAATTGAATTTGAAAACCCTAATTGAAACAAAGAAAAAATTGCATTTCAAAACCCTAGAAATTGAAATGAAATAAAAAAATTGCATTTAGAAACCCAAATCAAGCTTTTTGAAACCCTAAATTCAAATCAAATGAAAAAAATTGAATTTGAAAACCCTAGTTTGAATTGAAACAAAAAAATTGCATTAAAAACCCTAATTGCTTAGAAATTGAAACCCTAAATTGAATTGGAACAATTTTTTGTTAAAACCCTAAATTGAAATTGAACAAATCATTTTGATTTTGAAAACTAGGTAATTTCGAGCTAAAAAAATTCATTTGCATTGCTTAAATGTTTTAAATTTTATTTGCATTTTATGGAAAAAATGATATGTTAAACTTTAGTTTCAATGTTAAATTATAATTAGATTAGAAAACAATATGTTAAAGAATAGTTAAAATTCATAAAGTTTATCTTGATGTTTGTTTGCAAATTTAGTTAGCAAATTCGTAAATCTAATCATCTACAATCGATTCCAATTGGCACTAACTTGCAAGTCTAAATTATTCCAAGGGCCACCCAAACTTCGCCCTAAGTTTGATAAACCCTAGACCCTGAACTGTAAAATCTAAACCCTCAACACTAAAGCATTTGAATTTTGTCTTAGGACCTTAAAATGAAATTTGGTTGCCTTAAAAAACCCTCTGTTCTCACCATTCAGTAAAGCTTTTTGTAATGTTTTCATTTATTTGAACACATAATATAAAACCTTTTGGTTTCTACAAGTTTATGAAGAGTGGATGATCATCTCTATGACACTTAGACATGATCATTAGGGATCTAAATCATTGGAAGAAAACTTTATTCTATTATATCCACAAGCTAGGAGAGCGTGAGTGAGAGTGCTATGGGTAAAGTTTCTTTCATTGGATATACCTAAAATTATGTAGGTTCAATGTCAAGAATGGGTCTATTTGGTAGATTTACAAAAAATATTATGAATATCTAGAATACCATAAAAGTATAATTATAGAAATTCCAATTGGAAACACTTGGGTATATATCATATGAAATTTAAATCTAGTAAGGTGTCTATTATATAGGAGAGTTGATAATACATGGAAAGAGGTTTGTATGGGAATATATGTATTAAGAAACACATACCATGACCTCTATAGCATTTTTAAGATGTGATCCTAGATAATAATGCCCCCATCCTCAATCATAATGGATTCTTTAGCAATTAAGAGAGATTGAATAACCATAAAATTACCTATAGTTTGATACTATATAGATTTATGTTGAAGGATAGAAATGCATCAATAAGGAGACCAAGATGGAACCATTTAACACCTAGAAGGTACACCTATTACATGGGAAAGGGAGGAGATACATGATGATAGGTTGGAGGAACTATGCTATTATTACAATTTAGAGATAGGAGGAGGATTCATATTATGCTCAGGCTATAAATAAGAGGTTAATTTAGAAGATTAAAAGAACTAGATAATAAAAAAGGAAATAATTATATAGAGGGAGTGAGTAGGATTGTTGGAAATCTACAAGGAGAGAGGTGAAGTTCCCAATACCTACATAGAGTCCTACACGAAATACACCAATCTAATCACTTCCTAAAAGGATCAAGATCCATGTGAGTATCCTCTTTTTATTTTTGTATCTTCTACATATGTATATTTATTCCTTTCTTATGTGATTAAAATTATGTATGATATAACTTATTAATAAGTGATTACAAGTATAATTATTAAAATATTTCATATTTATTTTTATATCCTCTAATGTAGGAGGAAATTTTTACTTGTTTAGATAGATGTATGCTATTTTTGTGATATGTATAGATTGATTCATTTTTAACATGATAACTTTTTTTTATTAGAGGGATAAACACTTTTGACCTAGAGCTAGATAGAACCAATGAGGCTATATTATGACTAAATTTGAACCTCACTAGACATCTAGATCCCCTTAAGCCATCCTATCACCCTAAATCATAAATAGTATGCAAGGTACAACGTATATATCGAAAAACATCATAAAAATAATAAAATTGAACATGTATTTTACGACAACAAGATATTCATTGCTTATTAATTTTTACATGCCAGGGTTTACATTTTTCAAAAGACCTTTGAATTATTTTAATATTACTAGGTAACACTGAATCGCTACAAAATTTTCTATAAAATTCAGTTTGTGTTGTATCTAATAGGTGTTTTGGGTGAGGATCACAAACTTTGGACCCCACACTTAATTTTAAAACATCTCTAGCATTAGATGAAACCCTATTATTATCATGCCAATATTTTTTGATCAAATATTTAATTTCAACATTCAATTTTATATCAAACCTTGGTAGTCGTCCACTGAAACTCCAACACTGATTGATAGGATCATTTTCTATACTTTCTCTTCTTTTTTCCACTCTTAGTAATGTTTTAGGATGTATTTTTAAAACCTCACTAATATTTCTTACCATTCTTTTATTCAAAGTTTCTTTATTAACTATAGCAATTGTTATAGCTCTTCTTGTTGTGTTTTTATCTTTAGATCTACTATTTTTCAAAATAGATTGAATGGCACTAGCAACAGTAGACATAACATGTTTTAATGATTGATCTTTTCTTTTTGGTTTAACATAAAAGCCTAACATTTTCATTACTTTCCTCATTTTTTTCATTGTCATCAATTGCATCATTAGTTGACATTGAAATGCAATTTTTTTACGATAAAAGAATTTGGTGTATATTTTATTCGCATGTGTTCTTATTTTCCTCCAAGAAATTTGACCAAGAAGATTATCAAAAACACCACTTCCAATTTTTAAAAAAGTATTTTCATTAAATTCAACATCACATTCTAGATTTTCATCTTCATCTTCATTTTCATTTACATTTTCATCAACAAAACGGTTTTCATTTTTATTTTCATCAAAAATACAGGTTTTGTTTTCATTTTAAAAATGATCATTTTGATTTTCATTTGCAACAAAAGATTTTTCTTTTTGTTTTCAACAAATTCTATAAAAGTTTCATCTCTCTGAATATCATCAATGTCAACATCATTAAGTCCAACATCTTGTAAAACTTCTACATACAAATTTACCATTTCACTAACATGTGGATTTGAAGACGTACCTGGATTTGTGCATATTGAAACATTCTCCATAGAATTCAAAGAGGGATTTGAAGACATAGTAGGACTTGTTTGTATAATCATATTCTTCTCCAAATTGACTCCTTGCAAATTAGCTTCATCTACAACCATGGTATCCTCAATGTTTTCATCTTCAATAGTTGTGGAATTGGTTGATCCACCATCATTCATTGATTTCATTCTCATTCTTATTTCCCTTTGTCTTTGCCTCTCCTTCTCTATATTTGCTTCAACTTCTTGAGGAGTCAATGTCTTCCTTCTCTTATTACTAGCTTTATCTCCCATAATTATAAAATTCTCAAGCACAAATGAATGTTAATAGTGAAATATTTCAAAATATTCAATCCAAATTGGAAGTTGAATACCTATTAGGAAAAAATTCTTCTTCTTTTGTTCCTCAAAACAAGTAGAAAAATAGCACAATTCCACTTTAAAAATTGTTTTCTTCATGCCTCCTTTGAAAAATTCAATCCATATTGCAAATTGAAAACCTTTGGTTCCTCCAAACAAGCACAAAAATAACACAATTCTACTTCAAAAATAGTGTAGATGATGCCCCATTTGATAAAATCAACTAAAAATCAAGTTCACCACCTGTAAATACAATAGCTCATGAAAAATAGTTTACTTTTACTACTCTTGGCCATACATGTGAAGTTGCAGACTTCACAGTAATTTTTTGCAGTATATTTAAATAAAAGAAATGGGATCCCATTTATAAAACAAGATCCCATTTATAAAACAAGATCCTATTTATAAAAACTGGGATCCTATTCTATAATCGGGATCTCGTTCTCCAACATTGAATGTGGTAACCATTGGAAGGGAAATGAGATCCTATTTATAAAATGGGATCTCGTTTCCTTCCCAATGGTCCGAATATTATAGAATAAGTAACGGGATCCCAATTATAAAATGGGATCTCGTTTATTAATAAACGGGATCCCATTTTATAATCGGGATCCCTTTTTTTAAAATTTGATTTTTTTTTGCTTTGTGGTCGGGTTTTTGCCTAGGTTTTTGGTTCGGCAAAAGCATTGTAAATATGAACCTAGGCCTTCAACCTAGTTTGACCTGCAAGTTGAAGGTCCTAACAATGTTAAAGAAAAATACCGACTTTGGACATATGGCTGACGACCTTTTTTGCAAAATTTTTTGACGAAATTAAAACCCATTTTAGATGAGACAATGCAGATTCTAAATATGTAATTTTTTTTGTAATTGGATTATTTTTTCTATTTTTCAATTAATTTCTAATAAAATTGGTCCATAAACTTTAAATATTAGGTTTTTTACTATTTTAATAACTTTTGATCAACATAACATTTTGACAAATGGATTGCACGAGAACAAACTTCAGACAATTATTTTCAATTTAAAAAAATAAAATCAAAAAATGATAAGTTTAGGTCATCTTATGCATGTCGTACACAACGATTTTTCAAAACGACAAATCTGCCTAATAAAAATTTAACAAAATAATAATTCAATAAAAAATTACAAAAAAATATCAAGAACAAGCTTCAGTGAGTCACAAATATTTTTCCAAAAGGATTCAGAAAAATACGATAATTGAAGTCAAAATATGGATGTCGTACACGTGCATGGTATGGTAAAAAAAATGTGACTTTTAAACAGTGGTTTTTAGAAATGCCTATTGAAACTCAATTTGTACAATATGGGTATTGAAATAAATTACATATTTGGAAACTAGACTTCCAGCAATACATTTTATGATTAGTGAATTTTTTAAATATTTCATCTCTAAGTGCTTCAATGTTTAAGGTCAAATGTGTCAAATTCTGAAAATTAGGAAAAACACTTCCACTTTTTGGCCAAAAAGTAGACTCAACTTCTTGCACACACCCTTGTGGTTATTGTTTCTTTGTTGGATCATATGCAATCTAATGGAATAGTAAGAAACAAAAATCTAGTTATCTTTGTTTTACAAAAGTTGAATATAAAGGTTGTACAAATGCATTCAAAGAAGCATTATGGTTAAGAAGATTACTTGAAGAATTGGGTCTACCTCAAAAGGATCCTACTACTTTGTATTGTGATAATAAAAGTGACATTCATTTAGCCAATAATCCAATTTTTCATGCAAGGACCAAGTACATTTATCTTCAACTTCACTTCATTAGAGATAAAATTGAAGACAAATAAATTTTTGTTTTGTATTGTAAAGGTGAAGATCAAGTGGCAGTTATTCTCACTAATGCTCTTTGTAAAGATAAACTTCTCTTTCATTGTAAATTTATAATATTACAACCCATTGAAGGGTTTTATGTAAAATCCCCAAGTAAAACTTAAGGGGGGATGTTAGAAGATTAATCTTTACTTGGTAAAGGTTATTCTTTAATTGTAATTATTTACTAACTTGTAGGAATATTCCAAAGGAATCACTACAAGTCTTTTGTTTTTTAATCTTCTCACACATGTGTGAGGATGACTTGTTTTTATTTTTAATTCCTTTATTAAGTAATATTTGTAGCCACCTCCTTAAGAGGTTCTTTACAACTTGCATACACATAGATGAATGGTGGCATTCATTGATTTGGGAGTTACTTTCTAATTCTAACTCATCTTCTCACCTCTATTTATTGAGGTGCATCTCCTTTCATTCTTAATTCAAACAAGAAAGCTTAAGGATAAAATGCTCTCTCTCTCTCTCTCTCTCTCTCTCTCTCTCTCTCTCTCTCTCTCTCTCTCTCTTTGTATCATTCTTAGGCATTTTTCCTCCATTCATAATATTGGGGTTTTTTCTTGTTCTTTCCCCTTATCAAATTCTTGTATCTCCTTTGCATTTGGTAGTGCTTGGTTGGCTTCTCTATCTCTTGGTAATATCTTTCCTTCAAATAATTCTCATTAGTTAGTAATTTTCATTGCTCATTTATTTTTCCTTTCAACCCTCAACTATCTTTTCACAAATCTATTAATGATTGTTGTGAGAAGTTTGGGATTGAGAAATGGTTTATTTATCTAGCGAATAATCACATTAGAGAAGTTCCATATTTTAAATCATCCAAGATTGAGAGTGTGGCCCCTATATTTACTATGTTATCCACCTCTTTGTTGAACTTTCTATATATATGCTAAAATTTAATCATGTACTACTATTTTGAAGTGAGTTTAATCAACTTGATCTCATAATCAACACTAGTAGACTTATAATGAGTTAAAATAAATAATTTGATAAATAGATTGGAGTCTCCAAATCTGACTTTGAGTGTAAGAGACATCCCCAATATTAAATTTTTAGCTTCAACATGGTTATTGTTGGATGAACCCTTGAGCCAACTACAAATTTGACACAAGGATTCACACTTAGAAAAATAACTCCCCCAACAATATTGGGGTTCCTCTTAGAAGCCCCGTTAAAGAAAATATAGTAAGCATCATGGGACAATGAGGTTGGATTTGAAAATGGCCTCATCCCTAGCTTTCGTAACTCCCCATAAAAGATAAATGAAATTGCACACATAATTTATTAAATATAAATATAATGTATATTTTAATACAATATTATTTAAATTGACCAAAATCACTTAAAAAATAGAAATACATATGCATCAATGTCAAGTGCATGAATTTCCATACTAATCTTATTTTACTTATATCTCAAGTGCAAAAATCTAGTTGATGCTTGCAAAGTGCTGGACCACATGAAATAACAAGACAATGTCTCATGGGATACAACTATCATAGTGTATATAAGACATGATTTTTTTCTCGAGGCAATCAAACTATTTAACCCAAACTATAGAGGATAGAGGAATTTTGAGCCCCTACCTCTCTTATTGGCAATCTCTGTGTGTGAGAGTGTCTCATGGAACATGATTATTATAGTCACACTAACACACAAACCAATAATGATTGAATAAACTTTGTAGACATATATGATTAAGATAAATTTAATTATCTTGCATCATTGAAGATTCCTATTAATTATATATCCTAAATACCATAGATATAATAAATTAATTGGGTATGTGTAGGATTATGATGGGCCAAAAAGTGGCGATATGATGGGTATGTGTAGGGTATGTGGCTGACAACTTTTTTTTACCCAAAATTGTTGAAATGAAAAGGGTTTTTAAAGGAAATTCTCAACTTTCTACCAATATAAATTATGCTTTACTTTGAATTTAATAAATAATTATTATTCATTTTCTATTTGAATTATGACTAAAGTTCTTATTGATAGGATGATTGAAAAACATCTATAGCTTTCAACGGTATCACATTTTTTGAATTTGAAACATGCATCACATTCTATGCTTTGCATAATATAGGATTAAAAAAAGGAAAATGAATTTCATGAAGTTTTAACCAAGTTAAGGTGGGACATCGATTTTTTTTTATATTTTTAAAAGTTGTAATAAAAAATCCATAATTAAAATTATTTACTTGGAAAAAAATTACAAAAAAATATGCATCACATCGGAAATGAGTTCTCTACTTATATCTAAAATCTTATAAAAAATATTATCATTTTATTATGGTTAGGGTGGTCGGAAAGACACCTTTTTTTTTTCCCAAATTTAAGTGCTACTACATTGAAATTTCAAATTTTCACCAAATAGATTTATTTTTTAAATAAACCTAGTAATTTAGAAACTACATTCAATTTTCTACATATTCTATTCTTACATATTTTTAAAATAATATAGATAACTTATTCAAATTTTTACATCAAGTTTCCTAACTCTGATTTTTCTAAATTTTTTGCCACTTAAGGGCCTATTTTTTCCATGATGATCCCACACATACCCAATTAAAAATCACCATATAAAGTTATTTATTAACAAATATTCATAGCTAGCTATGGTGAGCAGGAAAGGGAGCAGAGGGGGAATTTTGAATTCCCTTGAAGATGAGTACAATGGCAGGGGTGATTCTGATGACAATGATTCACTTGGATAGTATTTGGGAATCTATCATGGGTGTTTTTGTACACTGGGTGTTTTGGGGAGAGTCTCCTGGCCCTCCTTTTGCTCTACTATAGCTCTTCCTTTTTCTTTCATGATATTTTCTATTGGGGTTGTTACCTCTGGTGTCGTTGGGGAGGGAAGATCTATTTGAAGTTGTTGGGTGGCTTCTACCTGCTGAGGAGATCCTTTGTTCTACTCTCTCTTGTCAAACTAAGTGATCATCATTATTTTGGCCATGTGTTCCCTCTGTGTTGGATGACATGGCTTAGTGCTTCTAATTATATTGTACCAGTTCTAATTTTGTAAAGCTAAACATGTGTCTAGGCATTAACTTTGCATTAACCATTTTTGCTGCTTTGAAGCTTTGCCTATCCTTGGGTGGGGTTGTGGTTCTTTTACGAGGATACTACGTTTTGGCATTTTCTCTCATCTCTTCCATCAGAGCTTTGTCTGTTACCTCTCCTCCTATGTTGCAAGAATGAAGGTGTTCTCATTTATGTCAATTGGTCAATTGGTTGTTGTTGTCATTGATGTCATGGATGTAGGTTATTAGTTGTATACATTGAGGATGTTGAGAAAATTGTAATGAAGGAAGATTTTAGGTGTTCAGTGGTTGCTCTGGGATTTTCTCCTATGTTTTTGTGGTTTATATATGTTGATCATGGTTTTTGTAAGTTTCTTTATCTGGATTCTTGGCTTCTAATTCATTGTATAGTGCGAGTTATGTTCACCAGTTGTGAACTATGGCTTTTTTTGTATCTGGTTGAGTTCTAGGAGAAATATTGTTGGTCCAAATTTCCTTTTGGTTAAGTCTTATGACTTTCTATTCTAGAGTTAAGTTGTTATGACTGTGTTGAAGATAATTTTGGTATCTGGAAGGATTGTGCTTAATTTTTCTATGTGTTTTACATTAGTTTGGCTGACCTCATGTTGAACATTGCTTTTGAAGTTGATGGAGCATATTGGACCTATTTGGGTCCTCATCAAGCATGTGTTTGGGTCCCCCTCATTCTAATAGATAAGATATATGTGAAATAGATGTGAATCAGTGGGTGTGTGTGATGTGAGTGTGGTAGATCAGTGTGAAGTCTAAATGTTGAGTTTCTAGATGTGGTGAGCTAGAGATGTACTATATCATTCAAGCATGTTTGCAAGTGGTTGAGAAAATTGTGGGAGAAATATTTGTTGCATTGAGATTGTCTTCTCTCTGTAACATATCTCTTCTATATTATTTGTATCTCTGTGGCAGTGATCCCTCCAGGTGGTTAACCCTATTGGATAGTGAGTCCTTATTTTTCTAGTGAGCCTTTTTTTCAGGCAATGATCTTTTGTAATTGGTTTCGATATTCTCGATAGTGTGAGTTAATCCTCACCATGGTTTTTCCCTCATTGGGTTTTCCATGTAAATTTGGTGTTGTTGTGTTTTTGTGATGGTTTTTAGTTTCTGCACTTGTACTTAATGTTTAATCATTTTATTAGTGTCAAAGATTTGTGATTGATCTAAATTCTGGTGAATGATTTAAAAGTTCAAGTTGTTAAAAAAAATTCACCCCCCCTCTTAGATGTCTTGTTTAACAATTGGTATCAGATCTTGGTTCCTTGGAGAAGAGTTTAATTTCTTAAGGAAGGTATGGGATGGTTGGAAAAGTTACTCATGATTATCCGAGGTTCGATGGAACTAATTATGCTATCTAGAAAATACTGATGAAAGAATATCTTGAATATTGTGGATATGATGTGGAGAACTTAGATTACAAGTATCCTTACACTCCTCCTGCTAATGGTCTAAGTATAGCTGATGAGATCAAGGCAGATGAAGTAAACAATAAAGTGAAGTACATTTTGAAGAATAGTCTTATCCATTTCAAGTTGCTTAAAGTTTAGAATTTGAAAATAGCTAAGGAAGTCTAGGATGCTTTGGAAAATGTACATGAAGGGGATGAAAGGCTCAAAGAAGAAAAGTTGTAGGGTTTGGAGACATAGTTTGAGCTCCTACATATGTATAAAGATGAGAATGTTAAAGCTTATGTACAGAGATTGGATGAGGTAGTAGCTGGAATGTGAGGACTTGGTACTACTATAGATGAAACTAGGATTGTAAAGAAGATTCTTAGAACTCTTCTTGATGCTTACAACAAAAAGGTATGTGCTATTGAAGAACATATAGATTATAAGACTTACACTAAAGGTCAGTTGTTGGGAACTTTGACATCTTATGAGATGAGAAAATCAAATTTGAGAAAAGGATCCAAATCATAGATTGCTTTTAAGGCTACAAAAGCTAAAGATCCAAATGAAGAAAATCTTGATGAAGTAGAAGCTAACTTTGTGAGAAGGATGAAGAAAGGCTTCAACAAGTATGAAGGTAAGTTACCCTTTAAATGCTTTAGTTGTGGAGGAATAGGTCATTATACTTTAAGGTGTTTGGAAAGAGCTAAGAGGAACAAAAAAAGATATGAGAAAGAAAAAAAATGTAAGAAGATCAATACAACATATTATGTGAATGAGGATGATAGTATATCTAATGAGGAATCTGATTATGGAGATCCTGATGACAATGAATGCTTTTTCTTGGCTATAAAAAATGAACCTACTTCTGGTAATTTTGAAAAATAGGTGAAGGAATGCCTTTCAGAGAAGGAGAAAAATGAAGGTACTGTAATCTCTACTCTATATGCTAAACAGGAAAGGAACTATTGGGTCATTGATAGTTGTTGTTCACATCACATGATTGGTGATAAGAGTAAGTTTGTTAAACTTGAAAATTATGATGTAGGCTTCGTTATGCTTGGAGATGATACTAGTGTTAAGATTTGTGGGATAGGTTTAGTAAGTTTTGATGGAAAGCATAATACTGATGATATCTACTATGTTAAGGGTTTCAAGCATAATCTTTTGATTTTTGGAAAGATGTGCAGTAAAGGATATAATCTTGTATTTGAGGATGACATATGTGAGATTAGGAAAGGATCTAGAACAATGATTACTGTAGGAAATAAATCTGAAGGAAATATCTATCAACTTAAGGGTGTTGATTGACGATGATTTATTACTCAAATCAATGATATTTGGTTGTGGCATCGGAGAATGTCTAATATGAATTTTGATAACTTCAAAAGGATTAGTGCAGTTCAATCCATGAGATATTTACCAAGGATTACAAACCATGTTAGTGCTATTTGCAAGAATTGCCAGTTTGGAAAGCAAGCAAGAAGCCATTATAGATCAAAGGAATAATCTACTATTGGACTAATGGATTTAATTCATATAGATCTCTTTGGTCATATGAGAGTAAGAAGTATACAAGGTGAAAGGTACTTTATGCTTTCTATTAATGATTATTCTAGATATACATGGGTTACATTTCTTAGAGAGAAGTCTGATGCATTAGATAGATTCAAGACACTCAAAGCTATGGTTGAGAATGAAGTAAATTTGAAGATAAAATTCTTAAGGTTTGATAGAGGTGGTGAATTCACCTCCCATGAGTTTAATTGTGAAGTGTATGAAATAAAATGACTATTATCTACTTCAAGAACCCCTTAGCAGAATGGAGTTGTTGAGAGAAAGAATAGAATAGTTCAAGAGGCCACTAGATTAATGTTTACTAAAGATGGTCTACTAGAAGTTTACTGGAGATAATCTATTCACACTATTGTTTATGTATTAAATTGAGTTTGAAAGCAATAGAAAATAGTACAAAGAACCCCTATGAGCTATGGCATGTGGAAGAATTCTCGCTGTTAAGTATTTCAAGGTATTTGGAAGAAAATATTATATCAGAAGAGATGAAGAAACTTTAGGAAAGTTTGATGCAAGAAGTGATGAAGGAACTTTTCTTGGATATTCTACTAAAAGCAAAGCTTATAGATGTTTCAATAAAAGATTGAGAAATATTGTAGAAAGTACAAATGCCAAGGTTGATGAAGTGATGAAGAATTCAATTGATGTTGATGAATATGTATTTGATGAACCTAATTGTGTAAGGATTGAAGAAATTGTGGAAGAATGAGAAAACGATGAGCAAGAGAAGTAGAATGAAGAAAAAGAAGAGGAAGCTCTAGTGGTGTCCCCTAAGATAGCTAGATATGTGCAGAAGAATCATTCAAAAATTTACATCATTGGAGACAAAATAAAAGGAGTATTGATAAGAAGTAGAGCTGCTACTGGTGAGGTAAGTTTGTGTTTATTTGCTAAAATTGAACTGAAGAATGTAAGTGAAGCATGCAAATATGAGCATTGGATGGAAGCTATGCAAGAAGAGCTTATGGAGATTGAGAAGAATCAAACTTTGGAATTGGTCCCAAGACCGACAAACAAAAACAATATTAGATCAAAGTCGGTATTCTAAAATAAGTTGAATGAGAAAGGAGAAGTGGTCAAAAATAAATCAAGGCTTATGTGTAAGGGTTAATCACAAGTAAAATACATAGAATTTCAGGAGACTTTTTCACCAGCGGCAAGAATGGAAGCTATAAGTATTTTCCTAGCATTTTTTGGTCATAAAGATTTCAAGGTCTATCAGATGGATGTCAAAGAAGAGGTCTACATGGAACAACTAGAAGGATTTTAGTTGTCAGATCATTGAATATGGTTTGTAGATTGAAGAAATATTAATATGGATTGAAGCAAGTTCTAGAGCTTGGTATGAAAGGTTAGGTATTTGATTTAACAAGGTTTCAACAAAGGTACGATAGATAGCAATCTGTATTTCAAAATTGAAAATGAAAAAATCTTGATTGTGGTTGTATATGTTGATGACATTATTTTTGGAGGAAATAAAACTATGTGTAAGATGTTTGCAGAAGAAATGAAAAAAGAATTTGAGATGTCTATGTTTGGTGAGATGAATTTCTTTCTTGGGCTACAAATTAATCAAACAAAGAAAGGAATTTTTATTTCATATTCAAAGTATGTAAAAGAGATGTTGAAGAATTTTGGAATGGATGGTTCCAAATCGGTGTGCACTCCTATGGTGATTGGTTGCAAATTAGGTAAAGATGATGATTCACCTAAGGTTGATCAGAGAAAATATGGATCTATGATTGGTGGACTATTGTATTTGACTACTACTAGACCAGATATTATGCATGTTATCTATCTTGTGGCTAGATTTCAAGAAGATCCTAAGGAAACACATGTTCTTGCTATTAAAAGAATATTTAGATATTTGAATGGAACTTTGGATTATGGGTTATGGTATCCTAGGGATATTTCCATTACACTAAGTGCTTGTACACAGATGTAGATTGGGCTAGATGTGTAGATGACATAAAAAGTATAAGTGGCAGTGTGCATTCTTTCTTGGTTGCAGATTTGTGGCATGGTTGATTAAAAAGAAAGATTTAGTTTCCTTTTCTAGTGTTGAAGCTGAGTATATTGCTGCTGCATCTTGTTGTACACAATTTCTATGGATGAAATAAACATTGAAAGATTGTTGTGTATGATGATCCTAGTTCTATCTTTTGTGATAACACAAGTGCAATTAATCTAGTGATGCACTCGAGGAAAAATAATATATCTATCAGGTATCATTTCTTGAGAGAGAAGGTTGTGGAGAATGAAGTAAAGCTTGAGTATGTCTTTACAAAGGATCATATTGTTGATATATTTATGAAGGCTCTTCCTAAAGATACTTTTGAGTATCTTCGGGAGAAGTTAGGGGTTATTTCCTATAGTGTTAAAAAATGTCTTCATGTTCATTTTCATACTAGATATGGGAATAATTAATGATAAATTGGACTTAATGTCACCTTGGTCTAGTGTTTTGAGGTGTTTTACATACCCACATTAGGTCTTGGGCCTTTTCTAACCTAAATTAACTTAACTCTACCTTAATTTAATGTTGTAAAGCATATTTATTTACATCTTCACATTAAATTTAGGAGGATTGTAAATGAAATGAACCTAATCTAGTGTTGTAATGTGTTTTACGCATTCACATGGGATTTAGGTACCTTCTAAGCTAAATAGACCCATTTTTAGCTTAATTTAGTGTTGTAAAGTGTATTTGTTTACACTTTCACATTGTATTTTGGGACCTCTTACATTTATAACCTTAATATCATCATTAATAGGCCCCTATGACCCCATATTATGCATCCCAAGGCATATTTCAATCAAAAACTTGACAAGATCAATATATAAACTTAATTTCTTCACTCCGTAATAGTTTAGGTGGCAAAATAGCCATTGTGGAAACCATTCATCACTTTGGGTGAATGATTCCCATCTAGGTGGGAATCATTTCCCAACTTCATGAATGACTCCCATTTGAGCTATTTTCAAGGTTTGAGCGAGAAAATCTGGGTTTTAAGTTCAAATTTCTCCTATGTCATCCTTGGAGATCAAGTAAACGGTCATTTTAGTGGATTTCCTATATAAGAAATATTTCAAATCCTTATTTCACATAAGCAACATAAGCCTACATGATATCAAGTCAAGAAAGCAAGAGTTAAGCACTCCAAGTCTTCACAAGGTCATCAAGATAACTTTCAAGATCATTTCTAAGGCATTCAAGGGAAAGAGTCTTCATCAATTGTTGCAATGATTAAAGATCTATCATCATGTAAAATATTATCAAGAATCAAGCATGTTATTGAGCTAGTTTTGTGATGTAGCATTGAAGATCCAAGATTGAGCATTGTTCTACACCTATTGTTAAGATCAAGATTTACATCCTTCATGGCCATTTCATGTTGAGTTGAAAATTTATAAGACATCATTTACAAGACATCATTCAAGGTATCAATGTTCATTTTTCATATCGCATGGTCATGTTTCATGTCCTTGTTTCATTGTTTCATCATTTAGTTTAATTAACTAAAAGGGGTTTGACCAAGGAAAACCCCTATTCACTAACAATCAACAAGTTTTCTCCTCTTTACATGTGTGATTGCAGATCTAGGTTTCTTGGAGCTTGAAAGATCATTGAAGATTAGGTTACAAGCTTGTTGGAGTTGTCTCCCCATTTTCAAGGTCATATTTTTTACTAAAAGGTCATCTACAACCCTAAAGTTAGAGTTTCAGATCGAGAAACCTAGAGAAGTAGGTTGAGCAGATGGAGAAGAGCAAATTTAGACTTTGAATTCCTGAAAAAGCAGAATAGGATGGATTCACCACAAGTGGTGAATGAGTCCCACTATAGATGTTTTAAAAAAAAAATTGTAGATTCAAATACCCTTTTTCTCAAAACTTGCTCCTGTGCAAAAATCTAGAACTGGGACTGATTCACCCAAAATGGTGAATGAGTCCTAGTAGGCCAATTTTTTTGAATTTATAGAATTTATACTCTCCATTCAAGTCTCTACAAGTTTTCAGGTGCACATATTCTATTTTGAAAATTTATGTTTTATTTTACACACTTTTCTAGGTCATTTTGTAGGTCATTACATCAAACTAGGGTTTAGTATTGCATCTTACATTGTATTAGTCTTTCCAAGTTCTTACTTGGTGGTGAACCCCTCATTCAACTCTTGTAATATGAAATCATACCCTAGGATAGTCCCTTAGTAGATCTCTTGCCTCTATTCCACTCTTGGGGTGAGATCTCTCGGGCATCCTTGAATGTTAGTTGGAGAAAAGTG
>VDFB02002969.1:0-20341 GCA_007258455.2 Sequoia sempervirens
AATGGTCTTAGCCATAGCAACATAAATAACTCAAAAATTTATTAGATGCATGTCAAATCAATAGTTTTGAATGGGTTTTAGAAGAAGAAGTGTATGTGAAACAACTACTAGACTATGCAAATGAATGTATATTGAAAACATATATTTATAGTTACAAGCACTTACAAGCAAACATAATTATTAAGAAAATGCATTTTTAAGCAGGCAGTTCCAAACCCATATATATAAGTAAACCTCGTGTATTCAAGTACCTACATACAAAATGCGATCAATTTTAGAAGTTCATGCCCAACTTCATTATTTAACCCTTTAGTACAACCTTATGAAAATATGCTTGATTGTTCAATGAGCTCATCTACAAATTTGTTCACATCAACATTAAATGCCTTTCTCCACTACAAAACCAGTGAAAATGAATAAGATCAAGAATGTAAAGAATTGGCATACTTATATATTGTTTCAAAATTGTTGTAACCAACCTATTTTATTAAATTCATGTCATAGTCTGTATCAAGATAATTTAACCTCCTATCTCGATCACCTGTGACTAGCATAGCTTTATTGAGGATATACAATAAACTATATGTAACCAACATTAATTGTAAAATGTGGCAACCTTAGCAATAAAATGTCCCCCTAACATTAAAATAAATGTGAATTTATTACTAATTATACAAAAAAAATGATGAAATGGATATTTACATTAATTTTTTTAAAATATGGTATATTTATTTTTACAATATATTTTAATATAATAAAATATGATTTTTAATATGTAATAAAATTTTAAAATATAGTTTATAAAAATGAATATTTAAATATTTAAATCTCTATAATTTATTTGTTGAAAGACTTTATGATTAAAATTTTCTTAAAATTTATTTTATTAACATATTACTTAATCTTGATTTAACAATAGATCACAAATAACATGATCTAAAGATTAGATTAATGCTTTTAAATTTTAAATATTTAAAACATTTAATAATATATTGTACTCAAAATAACCAAACTCTTTCTATTATTCACCTTTTTATTAAAAAATATTCTACATTGAAATAAATGTAAAAAATCAAAATTGTACATACTACTTCTGCCCAACATCTTTTATCTAAATTCTTCTCTTTTGTCATCATCAGAAACAAATATTATAAGTGTTCTTTGTATGAAATATATTGTTTGTTAGACATTTTAGGAATTCATTATTATTAAACTCAAAACATGTTTTAACATCACTCAAAAAGTTTCTAATTAACCTTTCAGTCATAAAAATTAACCCACAGAAAAATGGAATCATCCTAAATATAAGCTATACAATATAACCTAAAAGATTGATATAAAAATCTTCGCAGAAATTTTTGTTGAAGAAAGATATAATGTTCAATGCATTATATTTTAATTATAAGATAGCATAAAACATAAGAATAAATGAAAAAATTTAATAGAATACCATATATTGGCTTGCTCATAACCATAGGCATCATCGACTCTAATAAATCAACCACTTTTTCTAGCCCTAACTCTCCTACCATGATCGTCTATGTTAGCCTTTTTGTTAGATGTGTTTGGGTTAGGGTTAGTGTTTTCCATTCCATTATTACCACCACTTCCTGCAACTATGTTTTGATCAACCCTCACTCTACTGAGATTGATTAACATCTTTGTTGTATGTCCAATATCATTCAATTCACAAGGATTCTCTGGTTTTTTTCTTTTTCTACCCCTAAGACTCACCTCAGTAGTAGGATCTGTTATATTAGAAGCAACACTAGATAGTGATTTAATTGAGCATGGGAAACATTTGAATTAAGGTTTTCCATTATTGTAAAGCTTGCACAATGTAAGAAACCAAGTTAGCACAATAAATATATCTAAAAGTTAGTACATCACTTAAGAAAGTTGGGGCCATTGATATAAGTAAAAAGGTTTCAATATCCTTCATCATACTAAAATAATCTATGAGACTTTATCATATTACGAAGTACTTTTGAGTTAGTGAAAGATTGAGGTCAGACATAACTCTATTCTTTGCTGCTTGTTCCTATTAAGTGGTAAAAAACTATGTGAAAGGGTGGATGAATGTTCCTCTTACATGGTAAGAATTATGATTGGTAAAGAGTTAATGATTGGTCTTCTTAAGTGATAATGAACTCTGTGTGGGAAAGGGTGAATGACATATTCCTCTTTATGCTTAAAAACCCTATGTGGGAAAGGTAACAAACTAGCTTAATCGAGATCAACATGTAAACATGACATATGCACTTTTGTAGGTATTGTCACCATATTTTGTAATCATAACTTAACAAATTCGTCCAAATGCTTCTGCGGTAGCTACTACTTGTGATTCTTTAATGGTTAATTGAGGATTACAAACAAATATTGGAATGAAGCTAATTGAAAAGAGTTGTATTCTTAAAAACAAAAGAACTAAAAAAATGTCAAAATATATAGATCAAAATGATATTTATCTAAATGTGTCCCTTTCTTTTCTTTTTCATTGCAAAATAATTCATTGATTTCTATCTTCATTTAATTGAATTTAACCATTAGCATGTGTTGAGGAATTTGCATAAAAATTGTAATATTAGTTATTTGTTCATAAAATACTCAGATACATAAGAAGAAAGCTAACATTCTATTTCCTCAAATGGCAATGTGGAGAACCATATATTCTTGAAGGTCATGGAATTGTGACAAAAGTTAAACATGCAAGAGGTCAGAATTGGAGGAGTCATGCCAGCATTACTTGCCCCAAATACAATTGTAAAATTGACAATAATCATGTATGGCCTCAATCTACTTGCTAATTGCAATTCTATGTGACTGAATATTTTTGTTTCTCCAAAGTCCACATTCCACACTATTGAGTAGTTTGCAACATCTAAGTGGAGATAAGCCTTATCCAGCAAGAATATTAAATCTATTGCTTTCTTTGGATAATTAGAACATATAACTCTAACAATGAGATCCGATGCCTTCAAAACTGGGAAGAAAAAGGAAACTTGATGCCAGAAGATCTTGGATCAAAAGGTGGGAATTTCTAATGGGTATACTAAGTTCCTACCTTCAATCGAATAGACCACTACAATACATGATCTATTAACCAAAGCTTTCCTTTGACTAAGCGCCTTGAAAGGTGCCATAGCCCCTTCATCAAGTAGCAAAAGATGGCAATTACCTTTTGGTTCCATAAAAGGAACTTCAATTTTTGAAGTAGCTACTTCTAAGAATTTTTAAGGCTAATTCTCAATAGCTGTCCAAATCTTACCTGTTGAGAAAAATTTAGAGATAATTTGCACGATTTTTCACTTTTGCAAATAAATTGACACAAAAACTTCTTCTCTAAGTAGTAACCTTATGTAAGTTCTAGTGGCATAATCTATTCTTCACATTTTTAAGACTGGCCATTTCCACAAAATTACATGGCAATACTTAATGGGACCTTTTCCTTTTATAATTTTGTGCATTTCCTTAGTCAATACCTTTTATGTTGAGTCCACATAGGACAGTAACTAGTCTGTTAGAAGATTTGCATATGTCTTGAAAGCACTGACAGTTGTGCAAGGTTTGAAATTTTGGTTGCTTAAGGAAATTGAGAAACTGGCTGGTTCTATTTCCAAGCATTCTTATGGTTCATTTGTTAGGGTAGGTTGGATGGTGTATTTTACTCAAATTCTAAATACCCAAAAATCTAGATGCAGTGTTTTCCCCAATTTTAAAGTTTTATTATTTCTTATGGAATTCCATTTTGGATAGGAGGCTCTGTTGTGGAAGCTTTGCAATACTTGTCATAATTGATCTTATTCTATTTGACTCTACAATTTGTCATCAAATTTCACTGCTATATTGATAAGAAACGAATACCCCCATTTTAAATGAGGTGATAGGAAGGCTACCTTTTGTTAAATTCTATGGGCATTCAATCTTCTCAATAAGAATTTTGTTTCCTAAATTTTTCTTATTTTGAATTTCCTTTTACATGTTGAGTAAAATCTACTGGGGCTTATAACATTTTGTCTCATTGAAAGGTAGCTAACAATTCTTTTAATGGTTGAGCAACCAAAAACATCTAGGTTAGAAATGCAAAAGAATGTTGGAATTCATGTATATTTGGCATCAACTAATGCAAGATTATTGATAATGTAAGCATATGTTATCGAAAATTGGGATTCTTTAGAATCCAATCTGTAGATAAACAATCACAATGCTTTGTACTTGAGAGCTAAACAGTATACATAACATAATTTGTTGTTTATAATTTTTGCAAGACTGGCTTAGGCTACCTACAGGTGTGAAATTTGGCCCTTTAGATCAAGAACTTTTGAGACATTTAGCAGAAAAAGTTAGAATTGGTAATGCAAAGCCTCATCCCTTTATAGATGAATTTATTTTGACATTGATAGATGAGAGTGGAATTTTCTATACACATCCTGAAAATTTGTCAAGTAATTGGTGGCTACCTTTGATCACTATTGTTTCTCTGATTTATATATGTATTTGGCTTATCTAAAGGTTTTTTATAGGAATTAAACAAGATGGTAGTATTATTCACGTTTTCCATAAAACAAGCAAGACTTATTCAATAGGACATCAGAAATGTCAAAAAATCTTAAGTGATGTTCCCATTGGAGGAGAAGTACGTTGGCACAAGATAGGCAAAACAAAGCCTGTAATTGAAAATGGGAAACAAAATGGATGCAAGAAGATCATGGTTTTGTATACTTCTACAAAGTGTTCAAAAGTCGGGTAAACTAATTGGGTGATGCATCAATACCATCTTGGTACTTAGGAGGGTGAAAGGGAGGGTGAATTTATTGTATCATAAGTATACTATCAACAAGAAACTAAGCCATGTGAAAAAAGTAATCCACATGTAAATCAAGAGGATGTTGTGACTTCGATTAGCAAGGGGGGTCTGATTATACCTAATGCATGTCACTCCTCCCATTCAATCATGTTCAAGAAACACACATGCTTGCCTTGATGTAGTCAAAGAAGAGCGAACCCCTTGAGCAGTTTCACCTCAGGTAAAACTTCTATTAAGAAACAATAAACAAGTGATTTTTCTTTGATTTCTTTCAAGTTGGTCTTTTAGGTTATTCCATCAGCATTTTGTAGTGCTTTTCTATTGAAACATGTTACATTTCATCATCTAGGTTTAAGAGTATATTTCATCATCTAGGTTTAAGAGTACATACATGTTCCAAGGTTTGTTACCCTTTCCTACACAGGGTGGTTTTTAAGCACAAAAAGGAATATGTAATTCACCCTTTCGCACACAGAGTTCTTTATCACTTAAGAAGACCAGTCATTTATACTTTACCACTTAGAGTTCTTACCATGTAAGAGGAACATTCATCCACCCTTTTGCACAAGCAACAAAGAATAGAGTTATGTTTGACCTCAATCTTTCACTACTTCAACAATACTTTGTAATATGATAAAGTCTCATAGAATATTTTAGTATGATGAAGGATATTGAAACCTCTTTTACACACTATATATCAATGGCCCCAACTTTCTTAAGTGATATACTAAATTTTAGATATATCTGTTGTGCTAGCATGCTTTCTTACATTGTGTAGGGTTTACAATAATGGAAAATATTAATGCAAATGTTTCCGAGCGTCAAATTAAGTCCCTTTCTAGTGCTGCTTCTAAGATAATAGATCCTAATAATAAGGTAAGTCTTAGAGGTAGAAAATGGAAAAATTAGGAGAATCCTTGTGAATTGAATGATATTGGACATCCAACAAAGATGCTAATCTCTCCCAGTAGAGCAAGGGTTGATCAAGACATAGTTGTTGGAAGTGGTGGTAATAATGGCATGGAAAACACTAACTCTAACCCAAACACATTTCACGAAAAGGCTAACATAGACGATCATGATAGGAGAGTTGGGGTAGAAAAAGTGGCTGATTCATTGGAGTTGTTGATGCCTATGACCATTGGCAAGCCAATTTATATGGTATTCTATTAATTTTTTTCATTTATTCTTTTTTTGATGCTAGCTTTTAATTAAATTATAATGTATTGAACACTATATCTTTATTCAAGAAACATGTCTCCAAGATTTTTATATCAATATTTCAAGCCATATTGTCTAGCTAATATTTAGGATGATTGAATTTTTCTGTAGGTTATTTTTTTATGGCTCGAAGGTTAATTAGAAACTTTTTGGGTGATGTTAAAAGATGGTTTGACTTCAATAATGATGAATTCTTGAAATGTCTAACAAACAATATATTTCACTACAAAGAACACTTATAATATTTGTTTTTGATGATGATGAAAGAGAAGAACTTTAGATAAAAGTTGTTAGGCAGAAGTAGTATGTACAACTTTTTTTTTTAAAAAATTATTTGAATGTAGAAGATTTTTAATAAAAAAGTGAATAATAGAAAAAGTTTCCTTATTTTGAGTGTAATATATTATTAAATGTTTTAAATATTTAAAATTTAAAAGAATTAATCTAATCTTTGGATCATGTTATTTGTGATCTATTGTTAAATCAAGATTAAGTAATATGTTAATAAAATAAATTTTAAGAAAATTTTAATCATAGTCTTTCAACAAATAAATTATAGAGATTTAAATTTTTAAATATTTCTTTTTTATAAATTATATTTTAACATTTTATTATATATTAAAAATCATATTTTATTATAATAAAATATACTGTAAAAATAAATATATCTCAACCTAATTGAATGTAAAAAGAGGAAAGTTATGAAACTTGAGATTGAAGGAGACTAAGTCATAATGATCAATGCAATAAGAGCAACAACTCCAAACTGGAGATTAATTTTACTCTTATGGACATAATATTGACAATCTTAGCTTCTTTTGAGTGCTACACCATCATCCATATCTATAGGGAGGCAAACAAGGAGGGTGATGAGTTATCTAAGTTAGCAGTGGAAGGCTTTGAAGAAAATTGGTGGTTAGAAAATGATGGAAATTGTGGTTATTATTATATCCCTTTGAAATGCTCGAAGTCTGCTAGGCAGAAGGAAGAAGTAAATGGTGGAGGGTTTATATTTTTGTTGTTCCTTTTCTTTCTGTTTTATATCTTTATGCTTATTATATGTTTCTTGATGTATTAATCTTGATTTATAAATAATTTTGGCCTTGGCCTCTTATTAACCAATATATATATATATATATAAATATCCATTTCATCAAAAAAATGTTGTATAATTAGTAATAAATTCACATTTATTTTAATGTTAGGTAGAGATTTTATTGCTAAGGTTACAACATTTTACAATTAATGTTGGTTACATATAGTTTATTGTATATCTTCAGAAAAAGCTATGCTAGTTACAAGTGACCGAGACAGGAGATTAAATTATCTTGATACAGACTATGACAAGAATTTAATAAAATAGGTTGGAACTACAACAATATATAAGTATGTCAGTTCTTTACATTCTTGATCTTATTCATTTTCACTAGTTTTGTAGTGGGGAAAGGCATTTAATGTTGATGTGAACAAATTTGTACACAAGCTCATTGAACAATCAAGCATATTCTCATAAGGTTGTACTAAAGGGTTAAATAATGAAGTTGGGCATGAACTTCTAGAATTGATCTCATTTTGTATGTAGGTTGTTGAATACATGATGTTTACTTATATATGTGGGCTTTAAATAGCCTGCTTAAAAATGCATTTTCTTAATAATTATGTGGGCTTGTAATTGCTTGTAACTTAAAGATATGTTTTTAATCTACATTCATTTGCATAGTGTAGTGGTTGTTTCACATACACTTCTTCTTATAAAACCCATTCAAAACTATTGATTTGACATGCATCTAATAAATTTTTGAATCATTTATGTTGTATGGCTAAGACCATTCTAACTACATCAAGCTTTTTAATTGGTGCAAATGTCTTATCCTAGTCAACTCCATGTCATTGGGTAAAACATTTTTCTACTAACCTTATTTGTATTTCTCAACAGATCACCTAAATTATATTGAACTTAGTCTTATATACCCATTTGAATCTTAACCAATATTTACCTTCAAATAGATCTACTATCTCTCATGTTTCATTCCTTTCGATGCAATCCATCTCTTCATCCAAAACCTTATCTAATTTTCTTCCTTGATTGATTTCCTCAAAATATATAGGATTATGTCACATCCTAGATAATTAAGCCTAACAGAAGTCAAGGAGAGTGAAGGCAAGAGTATGGGCACCATGACAAGAAAGAGGAGGGATGGTGCACTTAATAAGGTATGGAACCCTTGTCATTTCTCCTCCAATGTCATGTGAAGGGAGGGGCATCCATTCTTTTGCGTGAGAAGAAAAAATGATAAGGGGAATGATATGGCGCACCTGACAACTCATTAAAAACCCCCTCTAACCCCCTTCTAGGGGCATTTGTGTGATACTTTCGAGGAAGATACTGTCATGTCCCTGGAATCTAGCATACAATAATTTATCCACATAAGTATTATAGTGCATATTTCCTTATGATAACACCTATACCTGCGATACTCATGATATCAACATTATCTAGTCTACAATGATATGGTTGGAATCTTAAGCATCCCACGTTGGCACATAAAGTCTGATGGGATTACATTCAATGATAGTCAAGTATGATCGAGCTTTCTATTGGGACATAATTAACATATGTTTCCATCACCAAAATGGTTAAATATACACAAGCAATTATTAATAATTAAACTGGACGATATTACACAATATGAAAAATAGATAGTTATCGAGCTATCTCATCAAATATCAACTTGTATTTCCACCACGGTATTATTTCTATCTCTGAATATAGAAGACGTCTATGTTTCTCATGCTGCCTAGAATTTATTGGAAACTATATCTGTCTCATTCCCAATGATAATATAATACTAGAAATTGCACCTTGGTGTGTAATGGGTACGCCAAAGAGGAAGCTTAATTAAGAAATTTGTGTAGTACATGAGATCAATTGGTAGGTCATTTAGCAAATTATGTTGTTTTTTAAAAATATTTCATTAGAGAAGTGATAGTTTCAAATAATCCATGGATCCACTTAGAAGGATCTAAAAAAGACTTAAAAAAACCCTCTAAATTAGGAAGTTAATTAGGCTCCATTACTAACAAGCTCATGTTATGTTTGCAATAGGGAGAGAGGAGGGAAGAGACAAAGAGGGGTAAGGAGGTAGAGATAGAGAGGAAGATGGAGATGGAGATGGACAATTAGAGATAAATAGAGAGGAGAGATAATGATAGGAGAGAGGGATAGATAGAGATGGAAGAGAAAAATAGAGGGAGGTAGAGGGATAGAATGAGAGAGGGATAGATAGAAAGATAAAGATAGAGATAAGAAGTGATATTTAGAGAGAGAGAGGGAGAGGTATAAGGGGTAGAGAGAGATGGAGTAATAACAAGATAGAGATAGAGGGAGAGATGGAAGAAGAAATATGGAGAGACAAAGAGATATAGATATAGAGGTCTTGAAAGGGGGGGGGAGAGAAAGAGGGAGAGATATGGACGGGTAGAGATCTTGGGAGACAAGTCTAGAGATAGAGGGGGAGAGAGGAAGAGGGATAAAAATAGATAGAGGGGGAGAGTACAAGAGGGAGAAAAATAGATAGAGAGAGGTAGAGTGAGATAAAGATTCAAATATTTTTTGTCTATTTTTTTTGAATTGTGAGTGTGGGAGTGAGTCTTCCTTCCATTGTTAGTCCCCAACCTTGATGATCAATCGAACATAATACCCCCTCATCTCATCTATAGAACATGTGAAAACAATTCAATTTTTACTTCTTGAAATACATTAAAAGATAAAAGATGAATTAACTAGAATGTTTTATTTTAGTTTTTATTTCTCATTAAACGAATGGCATCTCTTTCTTCGATGGGTTGGTTCATGCTTACACTAGACATGAACCATCCATCCAAAATAAGCACAAACTAAAATAATATTCCTTTATTTTTAATAGGATTAGGTTTCAATATTGTTATTTGTTAATTTTAAATACTCAAAAGAATGAATGTTGTCCTCAATATTCATGTAAAATTATTGCTTATGCTTGTGACAGTGCAAAAACATACACTACAAATAACTTATTTGATTATCAGGTTTTGTTCATGATTACCTATGGTTGTGATTGCAATTATTTTATTAGCATCAAGAAATTAATGTTTGTTAGATTTCCTCTCTTAAGAAACTTAGTTGAATTTTTAAATGAAGTATTTTTTGCTCAATCCATATTGAATCAATTCATTCAGTCTTTACAAAACTGAAAATGCAATAGATTTTGCATTGAATAATTTGGAGCCCATCTGCTGCTATATTATGGTTTGTAGAAAAGAGTAAAATGCTTCAAATGTAATGTTTCCTCTTATGAAAAGAAGTTGTCAATTCCAGATAAACATGATGTTATTCATGATGTTATTGAATATTGTATGGGATATTATTTATTTGAAATTAATGTATGTTGCTTGTAAATTATAGCTTTACACTTGCGAACTGTATTTTCTTGAAAGCTTGTAGAATTTCATATTATGTAATTATGGCAAGTCATGAGGCAACATTTGTTTGAGGTATTCTTCCAAACATTTTAACTCCCTAATTCTTTTTAAAATTCCATTTCTGTGGTCCTACTTGTTGGTGAGGCAATTTGTGAGAATTATGGTTCAAACAAAGTTGATTCTGCCTATTATTTTTGTTTGAATGTCAAATCTTGCTACACTTAGATTACTATTAGAGATATTTTTAATGGCAGGGACAATGTCAGGATATGTTCCAGAGTGCTTCATTAATTTAAATATTGTGAGAGCATCCTTGCAAAATCCATGTTGTGCATATCCTGCGATCATTGCATTCCATGAGATGACATCTGTTTGGGGCATTTTGTCAAACAGTTCACCTGCCTTTTCTATGTTTCCACATTTTCGTTATGCTTTAATGGATGTCCACATCCTATTGCAATGCTCTTATATTGTCAAAATGCTGTGGAGTCTGGCTTTACACCTGCCAATTGCATTTGCTTGAATGTTTCTAAAGCTTTTTAAAAAATCCCATTTTGTGCATATCCTCCAATCATTGCCATGAGATAACCTCTCTTTGTGGCATTTTGTCAAACAGTTCACGTGTCTTTTTTATGCTTCAACATTTTGCTTACATGTCTACCAGAGCATTTCCAACTACTATATATGAAAAAAATCCTCCTTCCATGATGCTTTGATGGATGTCCATACCCTGTTCGAAAGCTCCCATTTTGGCACAGATAGGGAGGATACTGGCGAAGGTTATGTAATTTGGCTTTACACCTGCCAATTGCATTTGCTTGAAAGTTTCTAAAGTTTTTTCATCAAATCCATTTTGTACATATCTTGCAATCATTGCAGTCCATGAGATGATAATTTTTTTCACGTATTCTGTCAAACAGTTCACGTGCCTTGTTAATGCTTCCACTTTTCGCATGCATGTCTATTAGGGTAGTTGCGACCATAATATCATGGATGTCCATGTCTATTAAGGCATCTCTCTAGAATGGCATCCTCAAGTTGCAAGCATGGACACCTTGTCCAATATATGGAGTCATTGCATTCATTGCATCTCCAGCAATAGTGACAGTTCCTTCAGAAATTCTCCCAAATAACACTGCCCATGGCCATCTGAATCTGAGAAGAGTAAGAGTGGGGTAGAAGATAACTGTCTATTCTGCTGTACCAAGCTCTTAGGGCTTGCTTCAATCCATACAGTGCCTTTTTCAATTTGTAAACTTTGTCTTCTTGACCCAGAATTTCATACCCAGGTGGCTGATCCACATAAACTTCTTCTTCTAAATAACCATTTAAAAAAGCTGACTTTACATCCATTTGAGATACAAACCACTTATTCTGAGCTGCTAAAGCTAAAATCATCCTTATAGTATCCAATCGCGCTACAGGTGCAAATGTTTCATTGTAATCAATTCCAGGCTGTTGTGAATAGCCCTTTACAACCAATCTTGCTTTAAGCTTCTGAACTTCATCTTTTTCATTCAATTTAGTTTTATAAATCTATTTCACTCCAATTACATCTTTGTCTTTTGGAAGACTGACTAGTTCCCATGTCTGATTCTTTTCAATTGCTTCAATCTCTTCATCCATAGCACTTACCCATTTATCATCTTTGACTGCATCTTCAAAATGAACTGGATCTTCTATTTAAGAATAAAATGCACAAAGAGAAATCTGATCTGAATTATTCTCACCTTCATTTTACTCATATATATCTCTTATGCTTCTGATTTTCTGTCTTCTCAGACTTGCCAATGTAGGATTTGACATATCACTTGAACTTGTGGAATGTGGACCTGAGGGTCCTGCTGTAGATGGTGTTTTTTGTCCTCTTGTTGGACTGCTTCCTTGAATGATTGAGGTTGTTCTTATAGTCGATGCTAGTGTCACTTGTGGACCACTTTGCCGAGCTTGAATGGGAGTGGTAGGAGTCACAATAGCTGGAACATTTCTTGATGTTGAAACTTCATTCTCCTCTTGAGATATACTAGCTGAAATATTGACTGTCTTCTCTATGCTTCCATCCCATGCTTCATCTTCTACAAATTGTACATCTCTGCTGATTATAACTTTCTTTGTTGTTGGATTATAGAGCTTATAAGCTTTGGATTCTTCACTATATCCAACAAATATACATTTTTCTCCTTTGTTATCTAACTTCCTTCTCAATTCATCAGGCACATGTGCATATGCAACACATCCAAATACTCTCATGTGAGTAACACTATGTTTTCTTCCTGTCCATGCTTCTTCAGGTACCATATTCATAACACTTTTTGTTGGACACCTATTCATTATATAGGCTGCACAAGAAATTGCTTCTGCCCAATATTCATTTGACAAATGTTTGGCTTTCAACATGCTTCTAGCCATTTCCATGATTGTTCTATTTTTCCTTTCGGCTACTCCATTTTGTTGAGGTGTATATCTAGTTGTGAATTTCTTGTGAATTCCATGATCTTTTGAAAAATTAAAAAACTCTCTTGAAATATATTCACCACCTCTATCTGTTCTCAACACTTTAATATAATAACCACTCTGTTTTTCAACCAAATTCTTGAACTGACGAAACAGATCAAACACTTCATTTTTCTGCTTTAGAAAATAAACCCATGTTTTTCTTGAATAATCATCAATGAATGTCAGAAAATAAAAGCTACCACCTATTGAAGGTGTTTGCATAGGTCCACACAAATCTGAATGTATAATTTCCAAAGGGGCTTTTGCTCTAGTTGACTTTCCAGAAATGATTTCTCTATGTTGTTTTCCTAAAATGCACCCTTCACATACCCTTTAGTTTTCTATTAAAAGGTAGTCCCTTGACCATACCTTTCCTATGAAGTAAATTTAAACCTCCAAAGTTAGAGATGCCCCAAATCTAGGGTGCCATAACCAATTTTTCATCTTTATCATAGCTTGAAAAATTGCGGGCATTACTCTTCTTTGTAGTTTCTTCTCTACCCACTTGTGAGATTCATTAGAGTGTTGTTGCATGGTAAATCATCTTTAAAAATTGTTGTCGTTGATAAAATTTGGTTGCTTGGGTATTTGTCTAAAATTATCCACAGACGATTTTTGAAGGTTACTCTATACCCTTTTTGAACTAGTTGCCCTACACTCATTAAGTTATGTTTCAGACCAGGCACAAAATACACATCTGAAATATACTTTTTCTCCCCCTGTTTAGTTAGAATATTAACATCTCCTTTTCCTTTGACTGACACCTTGTTGTCATTACCCAATGTAACATCAGACTTTACATTCTCATTTAAACTTGAAAACATTTCTAGATTCCCTGTCATATGATTGCTACAGCCTGAATCTAAAAACCATACATCTTTTTCATTTGCTTGAGCAACATTACAAGCTAAAAACATTGTTCTCTTATCTGAATCCTGATTTTGACCTTCTCTTGAAAAATTTGCATTTTGTCTATTATTATCATACTGCTTCTTTCTACACTCATTCATATAATGCCCATATTTTTTACAGTAGTGACATTGGACTTGAGATTTATCATACCTTTGATTTTGTGACTGATTCTGTGTTGGGTTTTGGCTTGAGCCTTGATTGCTGCCTCTTCCACTTGAACTTGATAGACTGTATCTTTCACCTCTGTAAGAGTTTCTTCCTCTTCCTCTTGATCTACCTCTGCCTCTTCCTTGACTGACTGAAGCCTGAGTTTTGAAAGCATGCTCCAGTGATGTATCTGCTGACCTTTTCAGCCTGTGTTCATGAGAAATTAGAGATGCATATAGCTCATCAACTGAGAACTGTGAGAGATCCTTTGTCTCCTCTACAGCAACTACAACCGGTAGAAATTTTGTGGGCAAACTCCTTAAAACCTTTTCAACAACTCTGGTATCTTCCAGATTCTCTCCATGAGACCTAATTTGATTAACCACCCCAATGACTTGGGTGTAGAATGAATCTACAGATTCATTGTCCTTCATACATATTGTTTCAAAATCTCTTCTCAGCATTTGTAGCTTTGCTGTTTTAACTTTTGCCATGCCTTGATAGGCTGTTTGAAGTATGTCCCATGCTTGTTTGGACTTTGTTGTTGCTGAAATCCTTGGAAAAATGCTCTCATGTACAACTTGAAACAGATAAAATAAAGCCTTTGAATCTTTCTTCCTTGTGTCTTTTAATAAGTCTTTCTCTGCTTGTGTTAAAGCATTGTATGCTACTGCATCTGCTGGCTCTGCAAATCCATTCTCTACTAAATCCCATATATCCTGTGAGCTAAATAGTGCTTTCATTGTAATTGACCAGTACTCATAATTCTTCCCATTAAATTATGGAATTTGTGGGTTTGTCAAGCTTGTGCTTGCTGCCATTTTTGAAATTTACCTAGATAATCTACTTTGATAAAATTAACTCTGATAATCAAAGGCTGTCACGATACTCAAACTTGCTTTGATACTGCGTGAAAGGCGGAGGAGAGGAAAAGAAATTCACACGGTAAAATTAAAACATAAAATATTTTCACAAGCACACAGGCAGTAATTTTCTATTTTTTTCACATTCTCATTTTCTTGTTCGCGTCAAAAAATAAATTACAATTACAAAATATATCTTTGCTTGAATTAAAAGTCCGCGTGAAAGATTTCCGGATAAGAGAACGAAATAAGATTTAAATTCAAAATGCCTAACTAACTTTTCCCCGTCAAAATGCATTTAATACAATGTCCTTTTCATAATATTAAAACTTAAATATTAATTCCCTGGCGGTGGCGGCTTTCTCCATAGTTCCCCGCGGTATCGCGATGGTTAAAATCTTTATTGCGATATTGCGGGCAGCGGTTAGTTGACGGCCCGGTAAACTGCGGTAAACACCTGGCTGATAAAAGTAAAACAAACTTCTACGAAGTCTCCCGTGATATCACGATGAATATTTTATTGATTGCGATATAGCGGGCATTGGCTGGAGGTGACGTCAGGCGGTTGGAATAAAACAAAAGGACTATGGAAGTCTCCCGCGGTATCGCAATGGCTAATTTATTGATTGCGATATGGCCCGGTGATGATGGCCCGGGGATGGCGGCGATTAGGGTTAATATTCAACGGGAATGCGCTTGTGTTCAGAAAAATTAATTTCCTTTACTTCTTCAATAAATTTATCATCAAGTTCCGCTGCAGTATTTTTGTCTTCTGAGTCAGAAATTGATTTGGTAGAAACCTTCGAACTCTTGGGTTTGTTATCATGTATAGACTTTACCTGTAGTCCAGAACCATTTTTGTCTCTATTTCTCACCTCTGTACCAACTTTTGGGGCCTTTTTGGAAGTATCTCGAGATGATTTAGATGTCCATTTAACTGCAACTGGTTTCTCCATGGTTGGCTTTGCCAACCGAGTCCAAATATCCACTGATTGGTAGCTTCCTTCCTTTTGTTCAACCTTTGTTTGTTGTGCAATATTATCCAGTGAGATTTCCACTGCTTGAACCCCTCCTGGCAATTGCTTCAGTGCTTCTTCTCGTACCATAGATTCTGGTACTGGTGTATGCATATCCACCTCATCTGCAAGGGTTTTTATTCGTGAACATAAAACATTTGCTCCATATGTACTTTTTCCATCATTCGCATTAGATTTTGTTGTCTCTAATTGCCTTTGATCTGATGCTATGTCTCCTAATGAATAACTTCCTTGGCCTTTATTATAGTATTAACTTTGTCTTTTGCGGCTTTCTTCTCAATTTTTTCATACAAGCCCTCTTTTATATCTTGTGTTGCATTTTTTTCTGGTTTTTCTTTTCTATAATTGCATAAATCTCCATATTCACCTTTTCCCTCTTTTCCTACAGCATTATTAATCTCTTCACTAATCTCAGGTGGTTTTTTACTTCCATCTGCAGTCTTTGTAACAGTTTGCTCTTCACCTCTGTGCTCATTAGATGGACTTTATTTGGGAAAGAACAGGACTACTCTCGGTAAATAATTGTAGTAATCTAGTTCCAGAAGAACCGAGAATTATAGGATCTTCATTTAAAGGGCTACCAGGACCAGAAGAAACACCTGCAGAGGACAAGACAATACCATATCGAGAAAGAGCTCCCTTGGATGAGGATGATGATAATGGTAGTTTAGCTGGAAATGCTTCTGCAAATGAAGCAAGCTATCAACAAGAGGTGACTTTAAATGAAGATCATGAACCCTTTCAAAATTGATATCAACAGCTTCAGGCTGCAATTACACTGCCTTTTAGTAACTAAAACAAAATTTGTTCAAAAGAAAGGAAGAGATACTAGTTTGTCATTACAATTAATTCCAGAGAACATTCATAAATGGATTGGACTCTTGTGCATTCATAATTATTCATGAGTAAATTAATTCCAAAGAACATTCATAAATTTGTTTAAGATCGATTAAAAATGTTTATGTTGATGTGACTCTTGTGATCTTCTTTGGGTAGCTGTCCTCTCTATCCATGCTTAACACCCTGACAAACTTGGCATCTAATACTTTCCATTTATTCAAGTTCGTGAAATTTAAACTCACTAGAACCTGTGCATCTAGGCAATTTGCAACATAGCTTGATTCATCATGCTTACTCAAATATATGCCCAATCCACGATATTGTTCTCACTTGGGTATCTCAATTTGTCATATACATCCTTTGAGATGAGTGTATCTCTGCTTGTGTAGACCTAAACAATGATGCAACAAATTCTTAAAAAACTACCATTTATATCTAGTAGAAACTTGAAGGATACAAGTTCCATAATACCCATCAAGCACATTAGTTGTATAAGATAACTACACCAGTTTACATCGGGAGAAACTCTTGGAACTAAAAATTATAGTAACAGGGGAAACAAGTGGAAAACATGTGACCAATTAATTTACACATTGGGTCATTTTGTTGATGGCAATGATTCTTGGTTGGGATTAAAATCCAACAACATTCTTTGGTATATGTTCTTCAAAAATGACAATATCAACTCTCTCTTGTCATCTCATTGTTGTTGGAAGATCAAATTGAAGATTTTAGTGTAAAACCAGTTTTTCAAAAATGACAATATCAAGTCTCTGGTATCATCTCATTGTTGTTGTCTAAGATCAAATTGAAGGTTTTGTGTAAAAACCCCCTTTTCTTGTTAAAGAAGAAGCTTTGGGTTGATGTTCACACATTGCTATTGAGGTTTACGATACAGGGGTGTAAATGCTTTTACATGTTGGAAGCTTTTGTCAATGGGCTTTGATATGCCCTATGTTGTTTCTTTCCTCTACTAACATCAGCTGGATTGTCTGTGGTTTTGTGTAACCTTTTGTTTGGCCTTACCATTCTACCATTTGCTTCCATGTGTAGGGGAGTGAAAAACAAGCTATGGTTCTATTTGTTGGAATAAAAATGTTGGACACATCTATTTTGGTGTCATGGGATCATATCTAGCAAAATAAAAGATGATGTCTTTCCCTCTCCTCGCTGCCTTTGCTGAATATATCTCTGCATATAAACATGCCTATACATATATGCATTTCTTTACCCACATGATTCACCGAGAGATTGGAGGTGGTGCATTCACACACAGGAGGACGTTGTAGGGATGCCTAGGTTGGCACCAAAACTCCTCCTCACTACAAGTCATAGTAAAATATTGAAAAATAATCATCTACATAAAGGAATACACAGAATGTGGTCATATCACAGACACTTCGAAGAATTTACTTGACTATAATAACATATCTTTCATTAAGTAAGTTTAAATTGAATCATCGTAACAATTACCAAATATTGCATTTAGATACAGCAACTAAAAACTAAGCATTAAAAAGCCATAACAATATGAAAAGTAGGATAGAAAGCATTTAATATGTGCATAGAAAGAGAGTCTCAAAACATTATATCTTTCAGGTGGAGTCATTACACTTGGCCAGATATCTACATATTATTAAATAACCCGGACTGCGTATCCAGAAACACTAGTAAAGTTCCCCCGGTCTCCTGCATATAAACAAAAATTTAGGTGTTTTAGGGCCATTTTCATACCTGTTGTTGATAGTTGGAATAGCCCCATTTTTCCATTTTCAGGGTAAGGTTTCACCAAGAAGATAACCCACAAATACCCAACACAAAAAAAAGAGCATATTCTGTAGAAAAGATTGACAACATCAAAACAAGTCACACAACCCACAATAGAGGCAACGATGGAGGCAGAAATGTCACATGAAGATGATATGTGTGGCTGGTGAAAAGTCCAAGCAGAAACAACATGCCATTCAAAATATTGTGTGCATAATCGTCTACTGAAAGAGCTCAAAGTTCATCCAACAATCATTAATAACAATTTTAGCGATTTCTTTGCAGACCGAATAGAAGCAATCTAAAATTCTTGGAAAATACAACACAAAATAGTAAACATGCAAATTCCATAAGTTCAAATAGGCATGAGATAATACATAGCAGCAACAAAGACCGCATTATACTCATTTATAAAGTCAAGGTTTCAAGAATCTAAAACCGTTCTGGAAACTCAGTTATCTGTTTGGTGGGTTTTATGATTCACCTTGGTTTTGATATATGTACCATCTTCCAATTCTATGGTGGAGTAACCAGAATTGCCATTTCTGAGTACAGCCGCAACTCTGGAATTAAATCTGATGGCTCCTGAAGGCAAGGCTGCAGCAAGCATTTCAATAAGAACACTTCTTTTCACATAGCGGACTTCATGATTCCTGTTCATAACCCACAACAATGCTACAAAGTGCTCGTTTATGTGCCTCCTTTTATTTGGGGTTCTACCCAAAATAGAAAGCAGAAAGAAGTGCAGTGAGCCGAAAACTAATCATTTTATGGGGAAGTTTTAACCCCAATTCATCACATTTAAAAACCCTTGTTTTGATGTTTAACATCCCAACTCATCTTACTTAAGTGTCTATGTTTTCCTTAATTGGAGTGATTCCCGTTTTATAAAGAAAAATCTAATAAATTCCATGAGGATACTTGCAGGTACTACTCACCTATACGAAACATCCTTGTGTAACCCATCCTCAACACAGACCATCCTTGAATTGGTTCCCGACAGACATAAATTCACTGAGTATTGGACGCGATCCTTGAATTGGTTTTCATTGGAGATAATTTTAGTGAAAATAAAATGTAATGGGGATATTTGTTGGCGAGGCTCACCGAAACACAGGGAGAAGATCTATAGAGTTGTTTGCAAGAAGAAGCAAGATTTCGTCCCAAAATAAAACTCTGACGGCATGTTGAGCTCCCCTCTCAACTAGGTTGTGTCACTCTTACTGGTAGACACGTTGCTTGAAGATTTTGCAGGTGACCTGGTGATGGACATGACTGAAGCATCATCGTGGGAGGCGGGCAAAAACAAACGAAAATAGCATCCGTGGAAAACGAACGGCTGCAGACGTTTCAATCGTCTCCAAGCTTATTTACACGGTTGATTGAATATTTTAGCTTTGTTCTGTTCAAATTAGATTCGGCGTAAATTATTCATCCGCCGTAATTATAGCTCCAGTCCCATATCTTCAATTGGTTATCAGGCTCCCATATTATCATGAGTTTATCTTCAGTGTGGTGGCTTTTATCAAATTGCTATATATTGGACGTGGTAATCACAATTACAGAAATATATTTTATCAATGTTAAGATAAGCATTTCTTAAGCCACCGCATTCCTCTACAATGTGCAAAGACCCGATGAAAGACAGTCGATGTGAAGAATACATACCACTAGAATTATAAGAAGAGGAGTTCCAACATCATTTTGAGGCAATGAAAATAGGATGATTAAAGTGTAGCAATCAATAAAGCAACAATGCTTAGAGATGGTTATTATGCATATAAGGTAACAAA
>VDFB02002970.1:0-11680 GCA_007258455.2 Sequoia sempervirens
GTAAAGCACAACTAGTTTTTGAGGAAAGATGTTTTCTAAAAGTCTGAGCTAGGTTACACACAAGTTCAACTCCTTCACTTTCAATCATGTGATGTATGTTATCTATTGTAGGAATAGTAGTGGTTGAAATTTTTTCAATACTTAGTTGATTTTGTAAGTTTGCTAAGACTTCATGGATTTGGATTATGTTTTCTTGTGGAATACTAGCAACCATTATTTCAACACTTGTCACACTACTTGAAGGCAAAGAGTTGTTAAGGGTAAGGTCCACACGTGAACTAATGTTAATAATAGTAGTGAAAGAGCTAGATAACCCAAGATCCACAATGATTGTGCTATCACGGGATGACATGAGTCTCGAAGTTCATCTCACTATAGTATTAGCAATAGGACACCATGTTGTAAAGCTCATGCAAGGGACAACCAAGGAAATGCAAGATGAATACAATGAACACAAGATAAATGATACTCTTTAACTCTAATTCTTAAGTTTACAAATGCACCAAATTAAGCTAGATTAATGAAATAAAGAAAACTAAAACTCTACAAATTGAAACAAAAATGTAATAACAATAAATTGAAACACAAAAATGTAGTTTCGGGTCTAACATAGGACAAAATCACCCAGAGGGGCATATGAGTCCTAGTTAGGGTTTTTGTAGGGTTCAAATGTTGATAAAAAGCCAACACAAAACACCCAAAAATTAGGAAAAACCACCTGCACTAGGACTAAATCACCTAGAGGGGCATATGAGTCCTAGATTAGGGTTTTTGCACTAATTTCAGAAAATTCCAAGTGAATGTAAGGTTTTTTGGTTTGCATTATTTCTAGACTAAGTGTAATTACATATTTCATATGAAATTCAATGATGCAAGATGCAAAAATGAAACCTATATGCACTTTTTCTAATGCAAGATTTAGAAACCCTAGATGCAAATTAATTAAAGCAAGACCTAATGCAAAGTTAATGTATGAAGCTAGATCTGGGACAAGAATGAAAAAATTGGCGCTTATGTTTTGGGAGATAGAAGGGGTATATGTATGCAAGTCATGATGGAAGGCCAAAAGAGGTAAGCGTCTGTTATAGGTATGTAGAGGCCATATGGCTGACAACTTTTTTTACCCAAAATTGATGGAAGCAAGGAGATTCTCGGCTTTCCGCAATAGAAATTATGGTTTTACTTTGAATTTAATAAATGAATTATTATTCATTTCTGTTTGAGTTAGATTAAAGTCTTGATTGATAGGCCAATTAGAAGCATCTATAGCTTTCAAGCGATATCACATTTTTTTGAATCTAAAACATGTCACATTCTATGCTTAGCATACTATGGGATTAAAAAAAATCATGAAGTTTTGACCAAGTTAAGATTGGTTAGACATCTGAGTTTTATACTCATTTTAAAGTTGTAATAAAAAATCCTTAATTAATTATTTACTTGGAAAAAAAATTACAAAAAAATATGCATCACATCAGGACATGAGTCCTCTACTTATATATAAAATATTATAAAAAATAATTATCATTTTATTGTGGTTAGGGTGGTCAGACAGACACCTACTTCTTATTTTTTCCTTGAAATTTAAGTACTACTACATTGAAATTTCAAAGGGGGATTAGGGTTCCTCAACCAATTTCCTTCAAGTTTCATTCAAGGAAACCTTAGAGATATCGATTTAGGGATGGAATTAGATAAATAAATCTACAATAAGGTGTCCTACGGTGTGATTAAAGATACAAAGGGGGTTCACCACCAAGCAAAGGCTTGGAAAGACAAGTAACATGCAAAACCTAATGATATGACTTAGAAAAATGAACTCAAATCATAATAACAAACTGAGAAAGTATAGAGGGGCACCTGGAAAATTGAAGAAGCTTAAAATAGTGTCTAAAATCCTGAAAATATATTTTTTAATGCTCAATGGTACTCATACACCAGTGAGGGCGATTTAGTCCCAATTTAGGGTTTCGGGTTAGAGCCAGAATATGGAACTACTAAACTAGGATCTACAAAAAATGCTCTCAATCTAATATATACTAGGACTCATATGCCACACACAATGATTTAGTCCCAGTATCAGGGTTAACCTGAAACTCTGATATCCTCTAATGTTCTCCTGTAGCTTCTCTCCTATCAAATATCCAAGTTTGAAACATTGAATTGCAACCTATAGGTGACTTCCCGTGATCTTGCAATGTAGATGACAACTTTGAAAAAATTTCTCCAATCTTTCTCTTTAATGGATCTTCAATCTAGATCTACAAATCACACATCAAAGAGAGGGAAAAATATTTTTGTGTTTTTGGATAGGGGTTTGCCTTGGTCAAACCCTATTTTGGTAATCAAACCTTGAAATGAATAGAAATAGAATGAAGGAATGATGAATGAAAAAAATGTTGTAACTCACCAAACCCTTGGAACAAAGGCTACAATCTTGTAAGTAATGGCTAGCATGAATGTAGATCTTGACTCTTGATATTATGTTGTAGATCTTGACTTGAATGCTTGCGTGAATCATAAAAACCTACATCACAAATGTCAGCTCAAAAATAAACATGATGCACAATGACTTTGACATGATGCTTAAATCTTGAATGATGCTCCAAAATGCTTGATAATCACTCTTGAATGCTCTAGAATTCTATTGAATGCTCTTGTAAACTCTTGTGATCATAAACTTGCTATGAGAATGTTCTAATCAATTGGCTAGGAGAAAATATGTGAAATAACATTGTATTTATACTTGTTTATGCCAAATTTCTTGAAATTACAATACTACAAGCTAACATCAAATCTAGGAGAATAAAACCCTACCAAGAATTTGAATGTAAATTAGGTCTAAGCTAAGCGGGACTCATACGCTAGTTGGGGCACATGAGTCTGAGTAGCCTAGTCTCAGGACAAAAATTTCAAGAAATGTTTAGTTTTATGCGAAATTCAGGTTTAGGCCCTAAAACTTAGGTGGGACCCATACACCCAAGGTGGCATATGAGTCCCATATCACTAAATCTAGGCCATACAAACCAAAATCATAAATTTATGATTGGTCATTTGATATGTGTCGGGATCATCCTCGAAAAGATGCATTAAATAAGGCTCGTGGATGGAAAATAGGACTAAATAAGGTATAAAGAAGCCCAACGTTAGCAGGGAGGGCCCAAACAAGTGTGAAAATGTAGAGGGATACATTTTTATGCACTACACACATATAGGTTAGGTATGACATAATTAATATATATAGTTTCATAAACACTCACACAAACACTGATAACCCCCACAATTTTTTAAAAATAAAATATATACAACTTGGTGTCTACAATTGACGTACTTATTAAAAGGTACTCCTACTCCCCAAACCTAATGCCTTATATTTATTCTCCTTTGGGTTTGGGGGTTTATTTTATTATTATATAATGGATTTTAGACACAATTAAATAAATTTATCTCACTTGACGACTTGTTTTCACCACATAAAATTGAAGTTGCTCTTGTATGACCCATACCATGAAAACATGCAACTAAAATATAAAAATAATATAACCCACACTCCCTTTACATATCACCCACTGCATTACATCAACATCAATATTTTGAAGGAACTAGTGCCACATTAACATCTAAGTACAAACATTGTCGCATCACCAAATCCATTGTATCATATAATAAAACAAACCCCAAAATCCATTATGACATATCTATATGTGCATAAAAAAGGAATAACAAGTTGAATAAAATGGATGAAAGAAAATGCATAAGTGGATTTTGCTATTAATACATTCTATGTCATGTAAATAATATTGCTAGTGTTGTGTACATGCTTATATGGGATTTAAGTGATATTGTTTGTGGCTATCAATGCATACCTATTGTATATGATGTAATTGTTATCTCTAGTGTGTTGTAAGTGCATGACCTATCGGGTTTATAGTTATATAATTGCAAATATGAGGTTGGTTGTTGCAATGCAATTACTATTGGCAGTGTATTGTCTTTGCATATTTGTAGTCTTTAAATTTCCATCATCCACATGCACTTCGTGTCCCTTCCCATTTAGTCATCTTAGCACAAGCTTAGTTTCTACCAACAAACTTGAAGGTATCCTACTTTCAAATCAAGCATATATCATAAGCAAAGTTTCACTAAAATTAAGTACATTTATATTATATAAGCAATCGTACTAAACTGCCAACAACATGTACATCATATAGCTAAGTATGTCCGAAACAATATTCAAGGAAACCAATAAACATATCCATTTAATGTATATGCATCATATAGGAATGTGCATAACATTGGAAATAAGATTTACATAATATAGGACAAACAACTATAGTATCGTTTGAGTTTGTAGTGTTGAAGAGACCTCTTTTTTGGAGAAGCATTTTTGTGTTAAATTATGTTTCATTATACCTTTTCAAATTGCCACTATATGTAACATGGTTGAACACTAAAAATTCTTTTGGAGAAATGAAGCCTCCCAAATGCATTACTCAATTGCAGAGTTTATAGTCGAACATGTATCGATGCCTAACCAAATGAAGACTCTAGAACAAACACAAATGAAAGGAGTGATAGTGAGTGGGATATGTGAGAATTTGGAGCCTTGGATGAACTTTTTCCTTTGAATAATGCACCAATCAAGTGGAGTAAATGTGAAGGGATGTGTAAGGCATGTTGTTGAATGGAGCTAACAAAGGGAGTGGTGCTCGATTAATGCTCTCAACTGGATGTTCAGGGTAGTGAGGCTTTTAGATACCATATGTTTGTTTGACCCACCACAAAATCCCCTTTACATAGCCTTTGGAGGTGGACTCGATTGATGATTGGTTAGACCTCAAAATGGGCCCGTCAAGAACAATGTGGACTAATTGGAGCATGACACATGGCAAATTATTAGAAATGGAAAAAATATATTGTCGAGTCCACAATGGATTGGTTGATGTGGCAGGATTTTTTTTGTTTATAACCTGATATTGCAGTCCCAAACAATAAAAGTAAACAACCACCAATTGAACATAATTGCTAGAAAATTTAAAAAAAAATGTAAATTTATATTTATAACATGATATTGCAATCCCCAACAAAAGTAGCTGAAAAAGGATGGGCTTGTATGTTTCGACCTTCCCAACTTGAAACATTATCTTGCAATCCTAAATGAACACAAAAAAATAGCCAATAATTGATAGGGTTGTAGGGTTGGTCCCTCCCAACCTCAATCAAAAATACCAAGAAAAGCATCTAGAGATGTGTTCTCATCTTGTGCTGCTATGTTTTGAGTTATTGTTACATGATTTGGATTTGTATTTGTAAGTTCACTGTAACTTACATGAGACTCAAATTGACATTACCAATAACAAATATAGCAATGTACATATGTTCCATAATTCCCAAAATAAGGCATGGTTCTCTAGTGATGGGTTCACAAGACTACTAAATTGTCTTTCTCACTCTAGTGCCCTTTGGGCAACCTCAATCTCTCTTTCCTTTCTATCTTGTTCCTTTTGAACCTTCTTTTGTTCCCTCTTCTACTTTCTTTCCTTCTTTTGTAACTATTTGATCTGCTCTCTTTATTTCAAGAATTTACTAATTATCCAAACAAATTGGGATTCGATTGTTTCAGTCACTTGGGAGTCAATTTTGTCCTCTTTCTCATCAATACCTTGAGTTTCCTTGCTAAAATCTACACAATAATGTACCATTTTAAATATGATAAATGTGGTAGGTGGAGATGGTAATGAAAAAGTTCCCTACTCTTCTTCACAATGTAAGTCAATACCCAGATTCATAGCTCCCTCTACCAACCAAGACAACTAGCTAAAGGTCGAGGGAAGACTTAGACCATCATTAAGTTCATTAGGTCGGTTGTCCACCATGTCATTAGGTTATTGATTTGCAATTGAAAGAGTAGCAGTATTGTTTCCTATATCTTCAACACCTTGTTGCACTTGACATTCAATTGTGCATTGCAATGTGCGTGCAACTTCATCCATCGACCATTCACGTTTTCCTATTATTTTTCTAGGCCTTCTTAAAGGAGCACTAATATCTGAAATTTCCTCACCAAGTTGATGACTAGTGTTAGCTTGTACATTAGGTTCTCATTCAAGGAGAAATGTAATCCCTCTTTTACGTGTAGAAAACCTTGTTGTGGATCTCTTCTTCATTGGCTTGGTCCTCATTTCAACTTTATATTGCACTTGCAGATATTACAAAACATGTTTGGAACAATGATAGTAACCATCAATGGACATCGTTAAAGTCAAAGTGATGCAAAACATATTATTTTTCTTTATTTTGCAAGTTGACAATTTATAATGTAAAAGTTGCTAATAGTTTGACTTTTATTTTGTCTTTTTACTTTGTTTATAATGCAAAAGATAACAATTTTAATTGAACTGAAAGCACTTAGTCTTATGCACTTAGAGAGGATAGGGTGTAACAATCACATTATATACAATAGAAATGCATTGACATTCATAAATGTGAGAACCTACATATCACAAAGATAATTAGCAAGCACGATGAACATATCAAGCACAGTGAACAAACCAAAAACTGTACCAGTCAATCGACGATCAAAAGATGTAGATGTATAGGAGATTAGGTAAGCATGAGGTGTTGAAGTGCATTGACACCTCTCTAGTCTCTAAACTAGGTGGGCAGCTATCTTGAACAAGTGTCAAGAAAACCAATAAGTCATACTATCTACACAATGAATGCCTAAGTAGGATTAAGTTAGCCTACGTGTGTGCATGGGATAATGCATACACTAACACCCTGCTTAAGAATAGCTTAGGTGGGCATGGATGAAATGGGTCCCGACTACTAGCCTAGTGATGTACCCATGTACAATGAAAAAGAAAATGAGTGTTGGCCATGAAGCCTAATAAGGTACACATATATAATGAAATCTCTCTAAAAAATGGAGTAAGATAGAAAACCTAGTGGGAAAAAACCATCCTCCAAAGAGAGAGAAGATGTTGAGAAGAATAGAAAGCCCCCCCAAGGATGATGATGAGGTTGATATGGACTTCATGCAATGAAGATCTTGTAGATGAATGAACTTGCTCTCAATGAAGGGTTTGGTGAAGATGTTAGCAACCTGCTCTAAAAAGGAAAAAAGACTAAGTCGATGATCTGAGAAAGATTCAATTCTTGAATGTAATGCATATGAATATCTATGTTTTTGGTTCACTGATGCTGAACTGGATTCTTGCATATTTGAATAGTACCCTGGTTATCACAATAGATGACTATAGGTTGCTTGAAAGGAGTACCAAACTTAGAAAGGATTCCTTGAAGCTATATAGCCTTAGTAGTTGAGTTAATAGCCCCTTTGAACTCTGCCTCTGTGGATGATATAGCAATAGCATTCTGCTTCTTGCTAGACAAACTGATAAGACCTAAACCAAGTGAAAACTTGTAACCTGAAGTGGACATATGATGCTTAGTGTCACTAGCCAATCTGAATCTATATAACCAACCAATTCAAGTGATGAACCAACTCTATAGTGAATCCCAAACCCAAGAGTACCATGAAGATAGTGAAGGATCCTTGAAGTCATGAGGCTTCTGCATGAATCTCAAAACCATGCCTACTACATAGGAAATGTTTGGCTTGGTATGAGTCAAGTATATAAGACTACTAACAAGTTGTCGATACAATGTAGCATCGACCAATGGTGTAGTGCAAGGAGTCTCAAGCTTGAATCCCGAAAGAAAGGGAGTTAGAGATGGTTTGCAAGTAGTCATATGAAACCATGCAAGTAGATCAAGAGTATACTTGGGTTGTGCAAGAGTAATCCCTGAAGCTGGCTGTGAAATCTTAATGCCAATGAAGTAGTACAATAAACCCAATTATGTCATGTCAAATCTATCTTGAATTGATGTCTTCACTGCTAAAATGGCAGATGAAGTACTCCCGATAATCAAAAGATCATCAACATATAGAACCATTATCAAAAGTGAATCATCTTGTTGCAGTAGATACACATTAGGATCCAAATGACATATAGTAAAACCTAAAGATAGGAGGTAGGAATCCATCTCGAAATACAAAGCTCTAGGAGCTTGTTTGATGCCATAGAGAGATTTCCTAGGTCTACAAACTAAGGATGAATCTTGAACAAGGGTATGTGTAGGATCATGATGGGCCAAAAAGTGGCGATATGATGGGTATGTGTAGGGTATGTGGCTGACAACTTTTTTTTTAACCAAAATTGATGAAACAAAAAGGGTTTTTAAAGGAGATTCTCAACTTTCCACCAATATAAATTATATTTTACTTTAAATTTAATAAATAATTATTATTCACTTTTTATTTAAATTACGACTAAAGTCCCGATTAATAGGCTAATTAAAAAACATCCATAGTTTTCAAACGGTATCACATTTTTTGAATCCGAAACATGTGTCACATTCTTTTATGAAGTTTTGACCAAGTTAAGGTGGTCAGACATACGAGTTTTGTATATTTTTTAAAAGTTGTAAAAAAATCATAATTAATTATTTACTTGGAAAAAAATTACAAAAAAATATGCACCACATTGGAACATGAATCCTCTACTTATATCTAAAATCTTATAAAAAAATATTATCATTTTATTGCGGTTAGGGTGAGACCAAATAGATACCTACTTCTTATTATTTTTTAAATTTAGAAGTACTCTTTTGCATTGGAATTTAAGATTTTCACCAAATATATCTTTAAAAAAAGCTTAGTAGTTTAGAAACTACATTCAATTTTCTATGGATTCTATTGTTATATTTTTTGAAATAATATAGATAACTTATTCAAATTTTTATGTCAAGTTGCGTAACTTTGATTTTTTTTAATTTTTCGCCACTTAAAGGCTTTTTTTCCATGATGATTTGCACATACCCACAAACCCTAGTGGTTGTTGCATGTAGATTTCCTCCTTAATGTATTCATGAAGAAATGCAATTTTCACATCCATCCAATGTACATCCCATCCATGCAATGCAACTATAGCAAGTGTGAGTCTAATAGAAGTCATCTTAGCAACTGGTGCAAAGGTTTTTGTATAGTCAATGCCTGCGACTTGTGGAAAACCTTTGGCTACTGATTGTTCTTTGTACTTATCAATGGACCCATATGTTGAAAATTTAGTTTGATATATCAAATTACATTAAACTAGTTTCATTCCCTTACGAAGTGAAGGAAAATCCTAGGTGTGATTTCTAATCAAGGAATCATATTCCTCATCCATAGCAATATCCCACTCTGGTATGCCTGATGCCTCTCTAAATGTCTGTGGAATAGAAATTGAAGCAAAGAAGGCATGTGAACCCCCTAAAAATCTACTTCAATTAGTCTGTCATGTCTACTGAATCATGCACCCTTGTATCTGTCCTATGTAGAGTGTAAGATGTGGGTGAGTCTGGTGCAGATATATCAAATTCTAATGCAATCCTTGAACTAGATGAAGATGAAACCTCATCACTATCATCACTATGAGAACTGGAAGAAGAAGATACTACACTAAGAATATGTTGAGAATGATCTAAATCATCAGTATTGTAATTAGGATCTAAAAAGTCCACAATATGTTGAGAAGTGTCAAGTATAGTTTCAAGAGATGTTTCTTGAAACTTAACATTTCTCTCAATGAACAACTCATGTGTGGTAGGGTGGAGTAGGTGATAGCCTTTTACACCATTTGGATATCCCACAAAGATGCAAGGTTTGGATTATGGATCCATAGCCTTGTGTTGCTCTTTTGTAATGTGTGGCATGGCATGGGAGCCAAAAACTCTAAAATGATCAATTGTTGATTTCCATCCTTTCCAAGCTTCAAAGGGAGTGATGCCCTTTAAGGCTTTACGTAGAACTCTATTTTGTATGTAACATGCACAGTTGACTGCTTCTTCCCAATATGATGGTGTGAGGCCCTTAGAGTGAATCATACAATTAGCCATCTTTTTTAAAGATCCATTTTTTAGTGCTACAACACCATTTTGTTGTGGGGTATAAGGAACTGTGCATTGCAGATCTATCTCCTCTAATATACAAAATTGTTCAAAACTATTGTTGACATATTCTCTCCCATTATTTGTTCGAAGAACCTTGATGATTTTTCCTAATTTTTTTTCTAACAAGAGCTTTGAAATATTGAAAAGAATCACACTTTTTATTTTTTCCTAAGAAAGTAGACCCATGTAAAATGTGAGAAATCATCAATGAAGGTGAGAACATTTCTAGCCTTTGTAAAATATGGATGGGGAAAAACCCCTAAAACATCACTATGAACAAGTTCTAAAACTTGTGTTTCCCTCCATGATTTACTATTGTCAAATTTTGCTTTTGGATGTTTGCCGAGTGTGCAACCCTCACAAAGCCCTTTAGAAAATTTAACCTTAGGTAATCCCTTAACCATATTCTGTTGACATAGTTGTTCAAGATAACAATAGTTAAGAAGGACAAACCACTCATGTCATAGTTTGCTAACTTCATCTGAATGAATTAGTAGTGCTTTTGGAGAAATATCTGTGGAAAAATTGGAGAAGGTAAATTAATTCTAGACTAGTGATTCGCCTCTCCTATTGCTACCAAATTGTTGCCTTGTAATTCTCTTATCTCAACTAAATTTGGAGAGAAGTGTACTCTCATGCCCTTCCCTACATGAGTTATTTGATACATTGAAAGGAGATTAGTTGAGAGTGAAGGTACACTTAAAACATTTGCAAATGTTCATGCATCAACTTCAACAGTCCCTCTCCCTTTACCAATGCTTGAGTATCATAACCTAAGGTGATTGTGGACATACTTGATGGTTCTAAGGATGAAAATACAACCTATGAAGAACCCATATGGTGTGAAGCACCAGAGTCTATAATCCATGATGGAGATAAATATGCTTTAGCAAGTAAGGCTTTGCCCTTTGATTTCTCTTTGTCCTTAGTATTATCTTGATTTGATGAAGATGCCTTGATGGAATCAAGTAGCCCTATATTTTTTTTTTGAGAATTTGTTGTAGAACTTCATTTTTTTTCTTCATGCATTAATGTTCATCATGTCCAAGATTTTTACAAAAGGCACAGTTAACTCTCTTTTTACCTTGAGTCCTTTTTGGAGTTGTCAAATTTTCTTTCTTTCTTAACTTCCTTGTCCTTTTTAGTGTTCTTCCATTTTGAAGTTTTTTGTGTTTCATTCCCTGCAATTAGGGCTTGAGGTTTAGTAGACTTCAAAGTACCCATTTGAATTAACTTTTCTTGCTCCCTTGTGAGATCAACAATAAAGTTATCAAGTGTGGGCATTGACCATGAGGCTTCAAGAGCCCTTTTAGTAGAGTAGAAAGTCGATACAAACACAAAATTCTGGACTTAGCTTGGAAAGTACATAAAGGATTAATTGATCCTCTTTCTTGTCAATTCCACAACCTTTTAAATGCAACTTCAAAGATTTAAACTTAGTGAAAAAGTCTTGTAAAGTTGAGAAAATCTTAGGACTAAGACCTAAGAGTTAATTTTCCAACTTGTGGCTTCTAAGTTCATCTATTTTCCCAAGTAGTTTTCCAAGACCTTCCCAAACTTGGTTAGGTGTTTTCAAGTTCTTAACATGGAACAACAAATTAGGAGACAAATTTAGACATAGGAAGCCAAATGCTTGATCACACTTATTGAAAAAAAATTCTTTGTATTTAACTTTTGTAGGTTC
>VDFB02002973.1:0-26898 GCA_007258455.2 Sequoia sempervirens
TCGTAATCCCATGAATTCGGCAATGGCTTCATCATTTTGGAATGTGTCCAGAACTGGCGGTCCTTGTTGGTTTGAATCGACTAGTTCAGGGTAAACTAAAGAGATGCCATCGTCAAGGCTTGTGAATTGGGGTGAAGATGCGGACAACATGCAGATGGATTCGTTGATGTTGTAGATGAGGTTATCATCATCCAACTCTACATCGGACTCTATCCAATATTCTCCTTCACTAGTGTCATATTCATTGTCGTAATAAGGAGTGAAGGTTTTAGAGCCCTGGTTATCAATGTCGTCTGACACTTCGGATAGATTAGACTGAGGGGGGTCAGATGATGGCTATTGTGTTTTATGGGAAGTGGTAGTAGGGCTTTGACTATTTGGTGCCTGTTTAATTTTGAATGTTTGCCAAAATCATTGTTCAGAGGTCAATTCCCCTGGTTTGACAAACAAATCATCAAGACAACAGTCACTTAGGGATCGTTCTAAGCCAAATTCCCACTTGTGGGAGTCAATTTCGGTGAGGGGTTCCCTAGTAGTCTCGACACTGTCAGAAGCATGTACTCGCTCATTTGAAAGTCCAGAAGTACGTCGATCGTCATTGGCAAGTGAGTCAAACCCTAATCCAAGATACTTCAGAATTTGAAAAGTTTCTATGGGTTCCCTTCAGCCTGTTTTGTCTTTTCCAAGGCCACTAGTACCATCGTAGCCTTTAGCCTTCATGAAGTCATAACCTTTGCCATATATTTGAACTGGTAGTGGGGGTAATGTGACCGTATCCTTATAGATCCATCCTGTGATGTCAGCAAGGTCTTCCTCACTCATGTCTCCCCACTTGATAAAAACTATATTCGGTGGGACTATGAAGGTTTCCTGAGGTTCCATTCGGAAACATGGCTGACCATAGTCCTTGGGAGATCTAGGCATTGTTATTTATCTTGTATCTTTATTATGTGATTTGAATTCCTCATGACCAAGGTCCACGGATTTTGTGATTGTGATTCCATTTGATCTTAGGAGTTGGTGGGGGAAGGTAGGTAGATGCAAGCGGAAGAGCGTGGAACAGATGGAAAATGAGATGTAAGAAGAATGTATGAAATTAATAGAATGAGTGATGTACTTGAATGATGAAAGAGCCAGGTGCTTCGGTTAATAGGTACTGGTTTGGAGATACCTTAAATTAGTACAATAATGTGGAAAGGTGAGTCTCCGATATATGAGTGACTCTGGCAATAAGTCAAGAGGAAACTTGAGGCATTGGTGGTATGTTGATGGAATGGCTTTTAAAGCGTGGATCCATGGATGGCCAAGTAAAATTTTATATGGTAGTTCCAAATCCAAGACCTGGCAGGTTGTGTCTACAATGACCGGTCCCACTCTGATTGGGAGAGAGATAACACCCCTTGAAGAGCGTCCTAAAATCATCATATGCTGATCACTATAGCACTTCATTTATTTAGGTCTATGCATGGAAGGAACCAAAGGTATAACTAATTTGAGGGAGCATATATTCAACCCTACTCCGCCATCTACTAAAACCCATCTAACTTTGTGCTTGTGGACAAAAGTTTCTATGTGTAATGTGTCATTGTGGTTGGTTTTATGTGATGAGTAGTCTTGATCTGAGAAGGTGACGTGGTGTGGCGTGGTGAGATATCCCACCATAGTTTCAAACTGATTGACATCGATGTCCTTAGGGACCGACGACTCTAGGAGAGTTTTGTCTAGGATTTCTTTGTGCGCCAGAGAGATACGAAGCAGCTCAAGGATAGATATTTATGCGGGAGTCTTTCCTAGTTGTCAATGAGGTTAAACTGACTTTTGGGTTTCCACTATTGTGGGGTTGGGATAGGTTTTGGTTGTTTAGCCGATGAAGCAGGTTGTGATTGTTTAGCCGATGGGCCCGGTATTGTGATTTTGGCTTGTCTAGGAGGAGGCGGACCAGCTATAGTGACCTTGCCACTGTGAGTAGTAGCATTACACTGGGGTGCTCTCTTGACCGTAATGGTATTGATGTACCCATCTTCAGTTCAGACATTGTTTATAATTGGTCCACTAGAATAATCGTACTTGACTCGGGCGAAGTTAGCTTGGTTCTGTGAGCCTGACGTGGACGCATTATGAGAACCATCATCTTGCAATGGGTTCTTGTGGATAGTATGATCTGCATTGGAGGTGAATTGTGATCCACCTACTTCGATTGTGCGATTTTCAATAAGATCTTGAATTAGGTTTTTCAGTTGTCGACAGTTAGAGGTTGTATGTCCTTTGGCTCGATGGTATTCGCAAAGTGCATTGTCATTCCACCATGATGGTTTGAACTGTCCTGGGTCATATGGTTTTGTTTTCGGAAGTGCGAGTGACCACATTGTGGATTACCATGCATTTCTTAAGGACTTCTTCAATGGGTTCACCCAAATGGGTGTATGTGCGACCCCTAGGAAATTGTCTCATTTGACGATATTGCCCTTGACTATTTTCACCACTTTGGGTGTTTGAAAAAGTATTGGGAGGAGGAATTAGCGATAATGGTTGTTGAGGTACCCGTTTTGTTGTTGAACCCCTTTTAGGGCTATCTGGGGACCCTCTGATGATTCTTACGATCCTTGGCATCAACAACAGATCATTTGTAACATGCTTATTCTTAGCAATATTTGTTTTGTCAGCTGGTGGATTGGCGTTCATGTTTTTGGAACCATATCTCAGTTCTCCCGTTGCGATAAGGGCTTTCTCAATCTGGACTCCCTTTTCAACCAATTCTATGAAGTTTGTGCAACAATGTATTTGCAATGCGAATTTTAGGGGTCCTAGAAGTGTTTGGATGAACATGTCGACTTTTTCCCTTTCAGGAATATCAATGTGACATTGACTAGCAAGGCTTCTCCATTTTTGAAAGAATGGAATAAATGTCTCACCAGAGTCTTCTTGCATGAGATTGCACAACCTAGTGATAGAGGTATCCATGTCAATGTTGTACACGTAATTTCTTATGAATTTTCGTTTGAGCTCATCCCATGTTTGGATATATTTTTGCGTTGAAAACCATTCAAGGGCTTGACATGAGCACTTTGGAAAAAAGTCTCGCGTCAGTATGTTGGTTAAGTGAGGCGATATCCACATATAGTTGGTTCTTGGTCCTTGGCGAACATGTTCAATGGGATTTGTCTTGCCTCTATATTTTGTGAGTTGGGTGACCGTTCACGGGTGGAAATCTTGGGGCATACATGGGATTAGGTGTCGAGGGTATCTAGGTTATATGATATTTCTGATTTCCTGCCTGAAATGTACATGTTTTGCATATTTTTCTCCATATCTCTCATTCTTGCTTTGAGTTCATCTATGGTAGGGTCATTTACGTTTCCGTATGTTGGGTTGCCTGGTATACCATGTGTTCCTATCTGGTGTGCGTGAGTGTTGGTGTATTGTGGTGGTACGGATTGTTGTGGTACATATGACGTGTGTTGTTGGTATTGGAAGTTATGATTTGGTGCCTGTTGATGAGTATGAATGTTGGATGAGTATGTTGGGATGTGTCCCCCAGCCATGTGTGTCGTTATTTGGGGGATGTTGTGACCATGACTGTTATGGTGTGTCAATGATGTCATGGGTTGTGTTATTTGGCCACCTTGTGTAAATTGTTGGTTTTGTACAAGGGGGACGTTTGTGTTTGTACCTTGGGAGGTAATGACATTTTACTGTGTTGTCGTGTTAACGTTTTGTTGTTGTCCTTTAATAAAGATACATCCTGTGGCTCCTCCCAAAGGATTTTGTGAATTACTACTGAACGGATTTGTCGAAGTTGTGTTCATGGTAGCAGATGTAGTTGTCGAGGGGGGATTGTTGTGACTTGATGATGCCCCCGTGGTATTTACTGTTGCGGTAAAAAGAGGATTGGAATAATTTTCCCATGTTGTTGAGGAGCCAAGAGTGGTTCCATCCGATTGGGGTAGTGTTGTGGATGTTGTGATGATTGTGATCCCCCAATAGATGTAGCATTTATTGTGTTGGAGATGTTTGGGATGTTGGGAGTGGTATTTATTGTCGTTGTGGTCTCAAAGGAAGTATTGCTCGTAGTATTTAAAGTTGACCACTATGTGACATGTTATGTGCGTTATTGGCATTAGGGTCATGAAGTGTCAAATTTAGCGTGTTGGCATCAAATCCTGGTGGTAACTTAGCTCCCTCACTCAAGAGCATGGCTACAAATCTGTCTCTGTCCTGACGAGCTATTGCTTCAGCCATCTGATAGGCCTCTGGGTCTTGTGTCAATGCCTCTATGTGTTCTTGAAGTAGTTGACCATTTTCATCTCTTTGCAAGTAGAGTTCGAATGTACTGTTTGACGAGGATTGCGTTGTTGTTGGAGGTTGATTGTCTAGATTGGTAAATGGATCGTACAAGGTCCAGTTTGAGTCATATGGAGGATTGTTGACAGTAAATGGGGGGTCTTGTCTAAAGTTTTCCATTTGTCTCTTTTGTTTTTGAAGTCTGGTTTCAACCATAAATGAGATTGCTCAAATAGGAATGACAGCCTAAATGCAAGTATGACACTATGTGAAGTCTAAGGTTCAAGATGAAAACTAGAATGACTAATGTTTTTGGATTTTTTGTGAATAAGGATATGCAATTTCTATGCAATGTAAGACAAGGTTATCTAAGCACCTCTAAACTCGAACTTTGTTTTTGATTTTGACTGCTAAAGGACTTCGTTGGAAATGACAAGTTGACAAGGTCTAAATGACTAGTGAGTCTCCCTAACTAGACTTTTGAGTTGGAAGAATCTCACAAAAGAGGACAATGACTAAAAGGAAGTTTGATAACTTGGTCCAAGAGGGTCTAATTTTGAAAACAATGACTTTGCAAAGGTGTGCTTAAGATTTTCCTAATCCTAAGTATACAAGTATGGACCTAGGGACAACGTAATGTTGAATGTATGAAACTAGAAGGAATGATGTATGAAACCTATGGTGACTAATGCAAGCTTAGACAAGACTTTGAGCAATTTCAAGTTTTAGTTTCTGACAGAGTCTTCTTGGTGACAGTGTTTGACAAATGGTTGAAAATTTGAAGACCTCAGGTTTTGACTTTGAAGTTTAAAATTTTGACAGGAAAATACGTCACAGTTTAGCAAATGCGTCACAGTTTGGCAAATGCGGTTCAGTTTTGCAATTGCGGCTTTCTCACTGTCAAATGCGGCTCGATTTAGCATATGTAGCTTTTAAGTTGACAGATGTGTCGCGATGCCTACAGATGCATCGTTATAGGTTTCAGATGCGTTTTAACAAATCAGTTGCGTCGCAAAAAATCACTTGTGGTTTGACAGATGTGACTCAGTTTAGTTTCAACATGATTTTCATGTTGTTTTGATGGAAGTTTTGACTTGTTTGATGAATGTTTTGTTTGAACTGTGACAGAACCAGAATACACTTGACAAACACAGTGTTTTGACTATAACCAATCACACATCAGATAAGCACAATCCTAAAAAGGCCAATAGGCCAAGGGTTTGTATACTTGGTATAGCCCACCGATATACCCCGGATTGGTGATAAACACCTTTCCTTCTCGAGAGCAGATAGCTTAGAATTTTGGTGGCATTGGCTCCCCTCCACAGCTCATTAACGTCATTCGAGCACACCAAATTCAGATTCTTTGGGTAGTGACATCCCAAGAATTGCTATCTCTACTCAGGGGATCAGTAGTGAGTGTCTTCAGGCATGATACTGTACCCTGCACTATACCAAGCAATGGCCAATAGAACGGTTGGACACTAAGACAAGAGGTTTTTAATTCGGGCATTCCGTTTGTGGGGCGTGATCCATGCGGCGAGAGTCCCCTTTTGGATCCATCTCGTCGGAACCATGCTTGTGATTCTTGGGCTTTCCCCAAGAACCCACTTTTATATACCGGCTGGAAGTCCCTCGGTGTCAGGGTGCTACCGGTCTGAGTCGTCCTGGGGTGAGCACTTTTTCCCACCAGAACAGGCCCAAGTTCTAGAGTCAGTAATCATTTCTCTTACACCCAGATCGCATGAATGCGCAAGGGGAGAGGATACTCCGATATACTGAATCGTGAAGGGTAATTAACAAATAAAGATGGGTCTGGTTTTCTGATCACGAGGTTTTCACCAAGTGAGAGCATACTCACCTACCATCTTGCAAGCACAATCAATCAAAGAAGACATGTGTTCTTTTTATATGCACCAAATTCAAATGTTTGCTACTCTAAGAAAAACAAGCACAAAGTTTTGTTATTCCTTCTTTGACATACGAATCTGCAAACAATGAATATTAGTAGTCTCTTATGCAATGGTCTTCGACAAACGAATGAATATTGCCACACGCTACAAGAAAAGATTAGTAACACAAGAAAAATCTAATCTAGTTAACATGCAAGAATAAAAAACACAGAAAAAATAGAAAACCAGAAAACCAGTAACTAGAAAAACCCAAAAATCTGAAATCAAAATGGAAAAACTGAAAGAAAATTTTACCAGACAGATGCGGCTCGACAGGGCAGATGCATCGTGCGGGTCTTCAAGTGCAGCTCGGTAGATCAAATACGTCGTTTGGGATGTCAGTTGTGGCTTGTCAGGTCGATTGTGTCGCTTTTGTCAGCAGATGCGTCGTGACGCATCAAATGCGTCGCGATGTTTTAAAAAATAGTTGCGTCGATCCGTACTTGTACCTGCAAAACAACATAAAACAACAAAAAACCGTACAGAAACAAGCAAAACAGAGTCGGGTTCACCAATGTAATCAAGGGATTTCTTCAGATTTGGAGTGTTAGCAATGAACAATAAACAATAAACGAAACCCAAAGATTTTACGAAACACAAAGGAAGTAGACGAAAGAACAATTATACTTGATTGTTGATACCTCCATGATTCCCTTTCGTAATACCTTCTTGCTTGCTGGAGAATGCTGCCCTCAGATTCATCTTTTGAGCAATCTAAAATGCCTAAGCCCTACAACAAGATTTGAAGGATTTGATATGCCTAAATGACTATGTCTACAAACCAATGCCTATGTCTAAAATAATGCCCAAAATTGAAATACTAAGATTGCCTATGACCATGAACATGTGAGAGTAAATAAATGCCTATAGTAATTACGCCAAATGTGTGTCCTCAAAAATGAGAAGAAGATGGCATTTTATAGAAAAGGCCATTTCGAATGGACGGACGAGATAAATCAATGACAAGAACCTAAAATGAACTATCCAGATTAAACCTGAGAATCCCTAATTAGGGTTAGGGCAAAATCCTTAATCAAACGGTCAGAATAAAATCGGATCGACGGTGGAGAATAAATGAGGAAATTAATTAAAGAAATAAAGATTTTCAAAAAATCAAGAAGATAAGATTGCCTGATTTGCCAGATTCGAAAAATCAAAGAGATAAGATGTGAACTGAAGATAAGATTTGAAAAATCAAGAATCTACCCGATTGCTTGATTTTTAGAAGATTAATTACTAATTTGAATTAAAATAATTCAAATTATGGATTTTGAGAGATAATAAATAATCTTTTTCAGATTATTTATCAAAAGGACTGACAGTTAAGATTGACATGACATTTTAAATAATTTTAATTTATTTAAAATGAGAGGAATATTAATTGGCAATTAAATAGTTAAATTTAATTATTTAATTTAGCAGATAAGACCAATTAATTAAATAAATTAATCAATTTATTTAATTAAGACCATTAGTGACGCATTAAATAAATAAATGAAATTTATTTATTTAATAATCAAGAAGAAATAAACGACAAAGGGGAATTAAATAAATTAAGAAATTTATTTAATTAAAGGAAGACTTAGACAATTAATGATGTATTTAATAAATAAATAAAATTTATTTATTTAATAATCATGAAGAATAAAAGACATGAATTAATTCAATAATTATGAATTATTTAATCAATAGTCGAATGTGGACCAAGGACATAATTAAATGTCATAATTATGATAGGATGAAAGTGGTAAAAATGAAGCTTGCAGGCCTAGGTCATTTTTAGGTGTCTACAAATATAATTTTTATTAATTAGACATGTGATGCTATGATGGAAAATAGTTGTGCAAAATTTATGTCTTTTATTTATATTCATAATGTCAAATAAATTTTATTAGATATTTTAATTGGGCATATTACAATAACACTTCATTTGGGCTTAAAATCCAATTGCAATAAATTGTCTAGCATGTCTTTCATGATTGGCAAGCCAAGTGCATATCCTCTCCCCTTGCATCTTTTTGATGATCTTGGGTGACGAGAAACACTTTGGGATCTTTGCATTTTTGTTGGTCAACCATTTATTAGATATGGGTCTGGTTATGTGACACATCCCACAATGGAGAACTCATAGGCGACCCTAAAAGCATGTTTACTGGTGGGCTATATAAAGTGTACAAAAGCGAAAGCAAGTAGTGTGAATATGGGGCATGAATGCCATAATGTGTCATAGTCCTTGTGTGAATGTAATGAGTTGCATAGGCTAGGCTAAAGACTTAAGGGGCTCATGTATTTAATGCATACCTTTGGTGTTCACCATTTTCATTAAACACCTTATATCTAGAAACCAATCCAAGTCTTTTTGAAACATTATTCAAAGTAGTGCATTGGAATAACACCGTTCCTAGAAGTTACTTACCATGTCCAATTTATAATTGAGGCACAAGGCTTAAGATTTTATTCTCTTTTACAAAGCCAAGAGTATCAAGATGGTACATTTCCTTGATATGTCCTATTTGACCCCTCTATAGATTTGGATTCATCACTCTTTCAGAGGTGAGGTAAGCCTACAACAAAGAATGTACCTTTATTCCTTAGGGTGTAATTTGACTAATATTCTTCAAGCTATACCAATGGATCTTAATGGAAGAAGGACCACTAAATATCCCCCTTTACCATCAAGTTAGTTATTTCAATAATTTATGCTATTGTATTCATCACTTGCTATAAAAAAAAAAATCCTAAAACATTTGATCAAACACATTCAAACTTGTAAACTTTTTGAAAAATTGTCACAAACTGAACATTGTCAAAACTAGGTTGCTACTGTGAATTTTACCGCTTTTGTTTCAGAATCCTATCATAGTCGTCCTAATTTCTAACTTCTTCTGTGCACAAAACCACTATTGTCATTTCTATTTTACCAGTCACTAAATTACAAAGAGATTGCTATTATCAAGATTACCCCAACCATTCTTACACTAGTAGAATTTGACAAATAAATGACTAGGTGACTAAAAATTTTAGTCACAACAACTAAAAATGACTAAATTCTACTTTTTTTTGTAAGTTGGCTATAAATGAGTAAATAAATGACTAATTTGGTTGTGGACTAAAAAATTATTTAGTCATACAAATAAAAATGACTAAATAGTTAGTCACGCAAATACAAATAAGATAAAAAAATTTAAAAAATATTTCGGGAAACATAGGGTGGTAGTGTATTGCGCGCTTTGATTCATTAATTGTTTAGCTTGACACTTTAAACCTACACTAAGGTGTTTTGAGTTATAGCAACTACTTCATCTAATTCATAGATAAAGATTGTTTGATTTGATTCATTATTCGTTTAGCCTGGCACTTGACAACTACATTGGCCTGGGTATTGCATGGGCGATAAAAATTGTTTAAAGAGGACCTAAAGACTTTTGAAAGGTGGGAAAGGGCAAGGAATTCAAAATTTTCTACAACAAATTTGAAGTCGGTGAGGCCCTCTACAACGAAGTCAGATTTGGGGATGTCCTCTGTAGAAAATTCAAAGGTAATTCGAAACCCTCATTACATTAAACACAAAATATATAGATTTTTGATTGACAACTTACAGTAGTTATAATCTACTGCTCTTAATAATGTTCTTTTGCAATCTTTCCACTATTTTTCTTCATAATGTGTTTGAGATAAATATAATAAAATTTGGGTGTCAGTGCCAAAATAAAATTTCCTCAAATAATTTTGATACATTTTCACTACAAGCGCAAACTGTCCTTGTGCAAAGTAAACATGTGCTAGATTTACCCACACACCAGGCATCTGAACAAATATGTTTCCTACTGTAGCTTCTTGTACCTATGTAAATATTTCCTTTGCAATATCAAATTGACCCCTTTCAGCTAGCACAATGACTTCCCCATTTGCAGCATAAACATTTCCTGGTCTCTGTGCCAACACTTTACAATATAGTTCTGTAGCATTCTCAAGATGTTGTGCCTCCACCTTTGGATCCCTCCTCTCATTTCAAAAGCTACAAAATAATTCCAATTTCCAAGTGGAATGTCAACATAAGAATTATTTGCATCTAATTCACTTGTGTAGCTTTAATTGTTTCTTTTGCTTTAAGCCAATCATCTATTTTTAGTTCCATTTTCCCAAGCATAGATAAAGCGTTTGATGAGTTTTTATCCACCTTAAGTGCATCCCCAATCAATTCTAGGCTTATTTGGATCTCATTCCAAGCCTGAGCCATGACTTCAAGATGTATATATGCATCCACATAATCAAGAAACTTGAACAATATTATCTTGTATAAAAGATTTCCTTTTTTAGTATCATGTAGTTGTTCAAACCACCTAGCAATATTAAATAGTGTTATGACTTTATCCCATGGAAACTCAAGTGAAACACCACCTTCTTCTAGTCAATGGAAGAATTCTGTATCCTTAAAGAGCATAGGAAAAATTGTAGAATTGGCACCGAGGCTTTTATTTATGAATTCAACCCAAATGCCATTTCCTAATGCCTCCATAAAAGTTTTTTGAGACAACTCTAGTCCATCATGCTCAAAATGAATAACCCCAATTTTGTTTAATAATTGAATGGGTACTTCTACTCTGTTCTTCAAAAGAGACTTTTTTGTCTTAAGAGAATATAAGGCTCCACTGGAGTCTAATGATATTAATAACTCACCCATCTGGATAAATGCATGGGCATCACATGGATCTATGAGAGTTTCCTTTCTTAAAATTCCCAAAGCCTTCTCTGCCTACCCTTGTTGAGCATATATATGGACTATAGCTTTTAAGCTCTCACAATTCTCAGGGTGGACCTCAAAAACCTTTTCAAAATTTGAGAGAGAACTCTTAAGATCTCCCAGCTTCAATTGAACTTGTCCACAAAATCATGTGGCCTGTAGCTTTCCTTGATTGATGCCATGTAGTAGTGGCCAATGATGTCATAATCACCTTTACTATGATAAGATCGTGCAAGATTGTAATATAAATGATATTTCATGAGAGGTTGGTCATTTGAAACAAGAGTTGTCTCAGTCAACTATTCCACAAGAAAATGTCACCTTGTGAAGAAAAAATGGTTTGCTAAATGATTCAATGTCATTGCACAGTACAGGTATAATTCAAAGGATCTATGCATCTTTTCTATTCCTTCATGAACACTACCTTTTTCACTAACTATAAGAATCCTACAATTAAAAAATGCTCAAAATTGACCACATATATTTTTCCCCATTTCAAATAGCAAAATTGCTAAAAAAAATGTGTTTAAAACCTGCAAAAAAAATCATGTCAATTTTCGTGCCAAAAAAAACCATGATACCATAGCTTGTTGATTACTATTATGCTTTGATATATTTTTTCCAAGCATCCATAACTTTTTTGAAATTACCTATTTTAGGCTTTTAGCCATATCAACAAGACAATGAACTGTTTGATAAAATGCTTTGGTAGACATGTATGAAAACTGTGGTAGTATAGACAAGGCAATGAACTTTGGAAAAAAATACCTCAAAGAAATGTGGTCTCATGGTGATGAAATGCCATGACGAATTTTGTGACAAGCGAATTGTCATGGATTGTCATGGAATTCCATGACCATGAGACCACATTTCTTTGAGGCATTTCTTGACCAATTCACTGCCTTGTCTATGTTATTGCTTACTATTATGCTTCGATAGATTTTTTCCAAGAATCCATCTGCTTGTTCGAAAGAACTTGTTTTAGGATTTTAGCCATAGAAAAAAGGTAGTGAGTTGTTTGATAAAATGCTTTGGTAGACATGTATGAAAAATGTGGTAGCATAGACAAGGTAGTGAACTGTTTTAAAAAATGCCTCAAAGAAATTTGGTCTCATGGAATGCCATGACAAGCAAATGCAATTGGCAGCTACTCCTAGTTATTAGTTATGCAATGTGAAGTAATTGCACAATTGCTTAGGTTGACTTTGTAAAAACTATATTGTAATTGAAATTTTGTCATCTATCAACATCTAGTTATTAGTTATGCAATGTGAAGTAATGCTTTGAGTTTGAAAGATATGCAATGCAATGCAATCAACAATTTTTTATTTTTTATTTATTAGACTGCAGGAATCGGGTAGCATGACCCCCTATAAACTGCAGTGCACCTGGTAAACTTTTTAACGTGACCAGTGGCGCTGGCGTGAAATGCAATCAACAATTTGAATATAAACTACAAAAATCTTTTTTTTTACAATTCATTAGTTAAAATCTCTATTTTATTTGCTCTCTATAACTCTATTGCTATGGAAATACCTTTCAATTAAAAATAATAGTTTTTGTCTCTTGTTCTACAATTTTTTTACATTTTGTCATCTATCAGCTTCTAGTTATTAGTTATGCAATGTGAATTAATGCTTTGAGTTTGAAATATGTGTAATGTAATGTAATCAACAATTTGAATATAAACTACAAAAATATACTTTTTACAATTCATTAGTTAAACTCTCTATTTTATTTCCTCTCTGTAACTCTATTGCTATGGAAATGCCTTAATTCAATTAAAAAAAGTAGTTTTTTTCTCTTAGTCTACAATTTTTTACATTTTTTCATCTATCAGTATCTAGTTATTAGTTATGCAATGTGAAGTAATGCTTTGAGTTTGAAAGATGTGCAATGCAATGTAATCAACAATTTGAATATAAACTAAAAAAATCTATTTTTTACTAAACTCTCTATTTTATTTGCTCTTTATAACTATATTGCTATGGAAATTCCTTTCAATTAAAAAAACACTTTTTTGTCTCTTAGTCTACAATTTTTTTTTGCTAAGTGTAGAACATCATAGATGGATCAATGTTGAAGGTTGACTACGGATCAATACCATGCATTTGATGAGAGAGTAGTTGATGAGAGGGACATGGACAAATATCCATGTCCATGTAATGACTATCTTGGTGGAAAGGTGAGAAAAAGAAATTTGATTTATCGACATATGATAAGATATGGGCATAGTGGTATAAGCCCTTGGGATTACAATTATTATGAAGATATGATAGAATTGTAGAATGTGAGATGAAGAGGCAACAAACATAGATGAAGTGGCACCAAACATAGATGAAGAGGTAGCAATGTTAGACGAATGGTTTGAAGTTGACATAATGTTGAATGAGGGTGTAAACGATGATTGGGCCAAGTTGATGGAGGATGCTTTAAAGCCTGTGCATGCTAATTGCAAGTTAAGTCATTTGATAACAATCCTTCAAATTCTTAACTTGCAAGTGGTGTTTGGTTGGAAAAATGAGAGTGTAGATTAGTTATTGGCATTATTAAGTTTGTTATTACCACCCAACTCCACATTTCCAATGAAACAAAGTCAATGTAAAAATAAAATTACTAAGCTAGGCTTAGGGTATGAAAACATCCACACATGTGTGAATGGTTGTGTATTATTTCACAAGAATATTGCAAGTGAGAGTGAATTTATGAAAATGTCATGAATCGAGGTATAGACAAGGGTTGAAATTAGCTGTGGTTCCTAGAAAGATTCTTCACCAGTTTCTGGTAAACCCATGATTACTTTGAATGTATAGGTACAGAGACATTGCTAAACTTATGCAATGACATGCCCAAAATAAGAGCACTAATGGAAAACAACGACATGTGCCTAATTCTAAGATGTGGATGAAATTTGATAACAAATGGCCTAATTTTTATCAAGATCCTCATAATATAAGGTTGGGTTTGGCTCTAGATGGGGTGAACCCATTCTTAGATCAAAATACTAAATGATCAACTTGGCTAGTGTTTTTAATAAATTATAACTTGCCTCCATGGTTAGCAACTAAACCATTTTTCTTAATGGTATCATTGATTATACTAGGAAAGAAAAGTGTGACTTCAGATACAATTGATGTTTATCTAGAGCCATTATATGATGAGCTAGTGGAATTGTGGAAAGGAATTGAAGAAATTCAATCTTTAAGGGATGGTCATTCAATAAAATTCACCTTAAGAGATTCCTTATTGTTTACAATTCATAATCTTCCTGCATATGGCACATTGTCTGGTCTCAGTGTTCATGGATACCATGGATGTCCTGCTTGCAATTTTAAGGATTTTGTGAGGAACTCAAGAATTTTGCGTAAGTGTATTTATTGTGAACATCGTGCTTACCTTAAAATTTATCATCCATATCGTCAACAAAAAGCACAATTCAATGGTCAAGAAGAGAATCGTGAAGCACCATTGCAAATAACGGGTGATTACATTGTGGAGAATAGACAAAAAAAAATGTCATTTATTGAAAATGATGGGATTGCTGGTAGTAGATATGATCCATGTAATGAAAGCAGTATAAAAAGGTTGTGTATATTCTATAAGTTTCCATACTTTAAGGATCTAGCCATTAGGTATACTGTTGACTTTATGCACATTGATAAAAATATAGGCTATGTTATTATAAAAACTCTTTTTGGCACTTTTGATACTATTTCATCATGTGAAGACTTTCAACAACTAAAGATTCATCAAAATCTTTGGGTTGAAAAATATGATGATGAAAAATATAGAAAACCTAGTGCTCCTTATGTCTGGATGAAGGAACAATGTGCACAATTCTTACAGTTGATGTCTCAGACTTGCTTTCCCATTGGATATGTAAGTAGTAGTATTAGAAGCCAAACTGATGTTAATGGCTTAAGAGGCCTCAAGACCCATGAATATCATGTCATAATGGAGAATATTTTACCTATTGTGGTAAATATATCAAGTTTGGAAAAGGGGCCAAGATTGGCAGTTATAAGGTTGGGCCTAATATTAAAGAGAATGAGTTTACATGTATTAGATCCTTCAAACTTTGATAGTTTGAGGGAGGAGGTTGTTGAAGTCCTTTGTCTATTGGAACGAGAATTTCCACCAAAAATCTTTAACATTTCTATGTATCTTTTAATACATCTAGAATATGAACTAGAGCATTGTGGCCTAGTAAGAATGAGATGGATGTATCCTATAGAACGATATATGAAGGTTTTGAAAAAAATTGTTCGTACTAGGGAAAAACTAGAAGGAAACATGTCTAAGGGATATTCAATGAAAGAGGCCATGGGATTTTTCATAGAATATATGAAGGTTTTAAAATGTCAATCAACATGTATGGGATGATGACAAAGATGAGAGAGTTGCAGATGAAGTATTAGAAGGAAATGGATTTCACTTTAGGCTATCACATCAAGAAAGAAGTGTGATACATGCCTATATTATTCAAAACACATCTTCATTCGATAAGTGGTGTAGGTAAAAAAATTTACACAATAATTTATTTACTCAATTGCACTTACATATTTATATTATTAATCTTACTATTTATACATTAATATTCTATGTAGAAAATATGAAGAAAATCAAGCTTGGATGCAACATCGACCTCAAAAGCGTAGATGTCATGCTGATTTGATTGGAGGTGATTCTTTTCCAAAATTTGAAGAATGGATTGCTAATGTAGTCAGTGATGCAAAAGAAGAAGGTCAAGATACAACAACGGAGGAAAGTGAGCATTCACAATCTCCACATTTATGGGCTATGCATTTCATTGGAATGTGGGCCTATGGTAGTCATTTAACAGTGGAAGAAAATGACAAAGGAAAGAAAAATTGTGATTGTGTTGTTAGTGCTGAATTTCTACATGAAACTGAGAAGAAATTTTATGTTGGATTCATCCAAGAAATTATTCAAGTGGACTATGGTGAAAATTTCCTATATTTTTATAATGTAATTGGATCCGACCATCTGCAATACAATTTGATGAGTATGGATTTGTACATGCAAATACAAGACAATTTTTATCAAAGATGGATGAGTCGTATGTTTCCCCTCTTCAAAATAACCAATAATTTCTAATTGATGATGCAAGAAGCCTAGGATTGTTGTATGACATTCAAACAGAATCTCGTTCAAAACAAAAAAATCATGGAAGTTGTTAATATAAAACTTGATGGGCAATATGTTAATTTACAAGAAACATTCAAAGAAGTGGATGAAGACGATGATGGATTGTTTGAAGAAGAGATTTTTATTACCATTGAAGAGATTGGGAGAGAGAATGCATTGCATGTCACAGATGAGGATGATGAAGAAAATCAAGCAGATGTAGACACAAGTGATCATGATTCTAATCTTGTTGGCAATGTAGATGATTATGATGATGTTTTGACACCTTAAGAGGTTAGCTTGTCACCTAAACTTTGGTTATATGTATGTTGTAATTTATTATTGAATGTAATAAAGATGAGTATAGGTATGATTATTCACTGTTGTTTTACTAATACATTTCTGAATGTAATCATCATTATTTTGTTGGTACATTATATAAAAAACCTGAGATGTTCATTGCTAATATGAAGTGCATTTAAAGTTAGGTTCAATCATTCTTCTTAGTTTTCTTACTTTGGTTGAAAATTTGAAATTGATTTTGTTAAGTTATAATATAATTTCTTGTATGTTTTCTAGATGCAAACATATAATGAACATCTATGATTTAATAATACATATAGATATCTTAACATTAGGTGAACTAATCCTCCTCATTACAAACAAATAAATAATCTTTTCGGTATGACTAACACTGAAAACTAAAACTGAGAGACTGCAAAATTAGAAAATTGTTCAATCTTTTCAATAAAATGATATCTAAAATATTGCATTCATAATAAAATCCAATACCGCACAACTGCAATAGTCAATAGAGGTATGTGCGGGATGGAATGCCATATGCTGGATAGGACAATTGAGAGGGGGGTGAATCAATTGTCACAAATTATAACCTTTAATTCAATTACTAGAACTAACACATAAACCGATTAAGTGATTAACCATCAAATGAAAATGCACAAACACAATAACACCAGATTTATGTGGAAAACCCAATGAGGGAAAAACCATGGTGAGGATTAACTCACACTATAGAGAATATCAAAATCAATTACTTAAAGCCTCACTGCCTGAGATAAGGCTCATTGCTTGAAATAAGGACTCACTGTCCATAGGGCTACAACCCAGAGGGCTCACTACTATAGAGATACAAAGAAGACAAAGAAGACTTGTTACATAGAGACAACAATCCCAATGCAACAAAGATTCCACTGCAATCACTGATCAACTTGCATGAATGATAGAGTTCACCTTCTACTCACTGCATTTGGAAACTCGACATTAAGCTTCACACCAAACAACCACACACCTAACTCACATGCTTTAAGAATAGTATAAAATTCATTTCTACTCTTTCAATTATCTTCCTTCTTTTCTTATGTACAATTTTCATCACTAGCTCATTTTGTATTTATACTATCTCCAACCTTGAAAATATACAAAGTCATCCATCCAACTTCAAATTCAATTAGGTTGGCACCAAACATCCTAGGGTGGAATTAGAATGAGGGCGACCCAAACACACACTTCATTGGGACCCATAATTGATCCAACACGATTCATCAACTTTGAAAATAGTGCTTGACACGTGGTTGGCCAAACTAGTGTAAAACACATAGATCAATTAAGCTCGATGCTTCCAAATGTCAAAACCATCTTCAATAGAACTAGGTAAACACAATTCTAGAACCACAAGCCATAAGAATTTAACAAAGAGAAATACGGACCAACAACAATTCTCTTGGACCTCAAAAAAAAATAGAGAAACATAGTTCACAAGCACTAGAACAACATCCTCAATAGTTGAATACCTGCAACCTTCTTTTAATACAATTTTCTCAATATCCTCAACATATACAATCAACAACAACTAGTGGATAACCAACTGACTTGTTGACATCAATGACAACACTTCATTCATCTTTCCATTCTTGCAATAATGTCCCCCTTTTTCATTAATGGCAACACATGATGTGAAAAACCATCAAAGACACCATACCGATTCTGAAAAATACTTCTCAAGACTTCCTCATTACCTACTTTCTCTTATTAACTTCATTTTCTTTTTTCACATGCTCTCTCTCTCTCTCTCTCTCTCTCTCTCTCTCTCTCTCTCTCTCTCTCTCTTTTATTTTTCACATGATTTATCTCTCCCCCTTTGACATCAATGGAAAAGGAAAAAGATATTTCCATTGAAACTTTCTTTGACATGAAAACAAAATACTCATAATGACAACACTTAAAAAAATCTACTTGCTCCCCTTGAGGGGTAGCCACCAAAAAAAAAATAGTCCAAAAAAGATAGAATCATGAATCCACTAGACTGATGCATCTCCAAATGCATCTTAGTTTGTAAAAGGAGGGGCAATAACCCCTAGCTTATCCCAAAGATACTCAAAAGTATCTTTAGGAAGAGACTTTGTAAATATATCTGCAATCTGATCCTTTGTTGAAACATAATCAAACTTGACTTCATTCTCCATGATCTTCTCTCTTAAGAAATGATACCTAATATATATATGCTTCGTTCTTGAGTGCATCACAGGATTTTGAATTGCACTTGTGTTATCATAGAAGATAGAAATAGGAACATCATGTAGCACTGTGATATCTTTCAATGTTTGTTTCATCCATAAAACTTGTGTACAACAAGATGCAACAACAATATACTTAGCTTCAATAGTAGACAAAGAGACTGAATCTACTGGTCTTGGGACCAATTCCCAAGTTTGATTATTTTCAATATGCAAAAGTTCTTCTTTCATTGCTTCCTTCCAATGTTCATCCTTACAGGCTTCACTTACTAACTTCGGCTCAATTTCAGAGAATAAGCACAAATTTACTTCGACAACAACTATGCTTCTAGTTAACACACCTTTTGTCTTGTCTCCAATAATCTGACTTTCTGAATGATTCCTTAGGACATATTTTGGTGTTCTAGGGGACATCACTAGATCATCTTCTTCTCTTTCATTTTGTTCATCCTGCTCTTTCTACTCATCTTTATGCTATTCTTCCATAATTTCTTCTATTCTTGCACAGTCATGTTCATCAGACACATATCCATCAATATCAATAGAATTCTTCACCATTTCATCAACCTTCACATTCGAGTTTTCTACAATCTTCCTCAATATTTTGTTGAAACATTTGCATGCCTTGCTTTTAGTAGAGTATTCAAGAAATATTCCTTCATCACTTCTTGCATCAAACTTTCCCAATGCTTCCTCATCTCTTTTGATATAGTATTTTCCTCTGAATACCTTGAAATATTTAACTGTAGGAATTCTTCTGTGTCATAGCTCATAGGGAGTCTTTGTACTATTTTCTCTTGCCTGAACTCGATTGAATACATATACAATAGTGTGAATAGCTTATTTCTAGTAAACTTCCCTTAATTCGGCTTCAGTGATCATTGACCTAGTAGCTTCTTGAATTGTCCTATTTTTCCTTTCAACAACTCCATTTTGCTGAGGGGTTCTTAGAGTAGATAATTGTCTCTTTATTCCATGCACTTCACAAAACATATTGAACTCATGGGAGGTGAATTCACCACCTCTATCAAATCTCAAGCATTTTATCTTCAAATTCACTTCATTTTCAACCATAGCCTTGAATTCCTATAATCTATCTAATGCTTCTAATTTTTCTCTTAAAAATGTAACCCATGTATATCTAGAATAATCATCAATTAAAAGCATAAAGTACCTTTCACCAAGTAGACTTTGCACTCTCATGGGACCACAAAGATCTATATGAACCAAATCCAGTAATTCAGTAGTAGATTATTCTCTTGATATATAATGATTTCTTGTTTGCTTCTTGAATTGGCAATTTCTATAGATAGCATTTACAGGCTTTGTAATTCTCGGTAGATCTCTCATGGCCTAAATAGTACTAATCCTTTCCAAGTTATCAAAATTCATGTGACACATTCTCCTCTTCCATAACCAACTATCATTTATCTGAGTCATAAAACATCGTCCATTAGCACCTCTAAGCTGATAAATATTCCCTTTAGATTTCTTTCTTGTAGCAATTAATGTTTTGGATCCTTTCCAGATCTCACACTTATCATCCTTAAACATGAGATCATATCCCTTTCTACACATTTTACCAACGCTCAATAGATTATGCCTTAAACCCTTAACATAGTAGACATCGTGAGTATGATTCTTGCCATCAAAACTTACTGAGCCTATCCCACAGATTTTAGCAACAATATCATCTCCAAACATAACTAGACCTCCATCATATTTTTCAAGTTTCACAAACTTACTCTTGTCACCATTCATGTGATGTGAGCAACCACTATCAACTACCCAAAAATTATTTTCCTATTTAGCATGTAGGGTAGAGATAACTGTACCTTCATTTTTCTCCTTCTCCTTCTTCTCCAGAGGACTTTCCTTTATCTGTTTTTTTGAATTAGTAGAAGTAGGTTCATCTTTAATTGCCAAGAACAGGCATTCATTGTCATCTAGATCTTCATATTCTGAATCTTCATCTGAAATACTAGCATTCTCATTAACATAGTAAGCTCTATTAATCTTCTTTCCTTTCTTTTCTTTCTCGTATCTTTTTTTATTCCTTTTAGCTCTTTTCAGACACTTGCAGCATAGTGACCAATTTCTCCATAATTAAAACACTTAAAGGGAAATTTACCTTCATACTATTGGAGCCTTTTCTCATTCTTCTTACAAATTTAGCCTCGATTTCATCAAAGTTCTCTTCATTCAGATCTTTAGTTTTTGTAGCTTTAAAAGTAGTCTATGTTTTTCTTCCACTTCTTAGATTCAGCTTCCTCATCTCATAAGATGTCAAAAATCCTAGTAACAAATCCTTAGTGCAAGTTTAATAATCTATAGTTTGCTCAATAGCACTCACCTTGTCACTGTTTCCAAATTCTGTAATTTTGCCTCTTTTACCCTTTCATCACCATCATGCACTCTTTCTAAAGCATCCCAGACTTCCTTAGCTGTCTTCAAGTTTTGAACCTTAATCAACTTAGAATGTACCAAACTATTCTTCAAGATGAACTTTGCCTTGTTATTCTCTTCATGTGCTCTAATTTCTTCAAGTGTTCTTGGACCATTAGCAAGAGGAGTGTAGACGTTCTTATAAGCTCCACATCATATTTGCAATACTCCAGATATTCTCCCATCAACACTTTCCAGATACCATAATTAGTTCCATCAAACCTCAGATAATCAAAGACCATTTTGCTAGCCATCCTGGACCTTCCTCAAGTGGTTAAGCTCTTCACCAAGGAACCAAGCTCTGATACCAATTGTTGGATAGGACAACTGAGAGGGGGGTGAATCAATTGTCACTGATTATAACCTTGAATTTAATTACTAGAACTAACACAAAAATTGATTAAGTGATTAACCATCAAATGCAAATGCACAAACAAAATAACACTTGATTTACGTGGAAAACCCAATGAGGGAAAAACCACAGTGAGGATTAACTCACACTATAGAGAATATCAAAACTAATTACAAAAAGGCTCACTGTCTGAGATAAGGCTTGAAATAAGGACTCACTGTTTAGATTCACTATCCATAGGGCTACAACTAGGAGGGATCACTTCCAAAGAGATACAAATAAGACAAAGAAGACTTGTTACATAGAGACAACAATCCCAATGTAACAAAGATTCCACTGCAATCACCGATCAACTTGCATGAATGATAGAGTTTTCCTTATGCTTAGTGCATTTGGAAACTTGGCGTTAAGCTTCACACTAAACAACCACACACCTAACTCACAAACTTTAAGAATAACATCAAAGTCACGTCTGCTCTTTCTCTTATCTTCCTTCTTTTCTCATGTATAGTTTTTATCGCTAGCTCATTCTATATTTATACTATCTCCAACCTTGAAAAGATACAAGGTCAACCATACAACTTCAAATTCAAATTAAGTCAGCCCTAAACATCCTAAAGTGGAATTAGAATGAGGGTGACCCAAACACATGCTTCACTGAGACCCATAATAGATCCAACACGCTTCATCAACTTTGAAAATAGTGCTTGACACACAATCGGCCAAACCAATGTAAAACACATAGATCAATTAAGCTCGATGCTTCCAAATGCCAAAACCATCTTCAATAGAACCAGGGAAACACAATTCTAGAACCACAAGCCATAAGACTTCAACAAAGAGAAATATGAATAAAAAACAATTCTCCCATACCTCAAACATAACACAAAGAAACATAGTTCAAAAGCACCAGAACATCCTCAACAATTGAGTACCTACAACCTTCTTTTAATACAATTTTTTCAATATCCTCAACATATACAATCAATGTAAACTAGTGGATAACCAACCGACATCAATGACAACACTTCATTCCTCTTTCCATTATTACAACAACGTATAGGTCAATATACAAATTCTTACTACAATACCACAACAACCAAATGTGAATAGCGCAGGGTGGCAGTGAGAACATTTAACAACTAAAGTAAACCACAACCCCACAAGGGGTAAACAATGACATTGTGGTATGGCAGTGAACAATCACTTAACCGCTAAAATTAACCCGTTGTCCTGCAAGAGTCAAAAGAGGTGTGCACAGGGTGGTAGTACTACTAACCCTACCATACCACTACCCCACAATGGTCTTGATATGATAGAGCTATATGGTAGTGAACAATCACTCAACCACTAGAATTAACCTATTGTCCTGTGGGAGTCTAAAGGGGTGTGCGCGGGGTGGCGGTATTGCTAATCCTACCATACTGCTACCCTGTGGGGGTCTTGATATGATAGAGTGGTACCGCGATACAATATTTCAAAGCATTTAAATTGTCAATGGAAATGATTACACCTCTAAACATGAACCATTTGATTTCCCAAGATAAAAGGCATGTATTCAAACTCGAAATATGGAAAGATTATGAAATATTTTGCATGAATTGACACTAATAGTGAGGTGCCCGAGCTTAGTAGAAAATATTGCTTGGGACTCTGTGACATTTTTGCAATCATTCACATAGCTTAGCATACCAGAGGAAAGGGAGTTCAATGGGGAAGACTCTGCAACTATTATTTCACTGGGTAAGTTCACAGAAACCCTTTGTAGCAAGTGCATAAGAACTAAATTTTCTCCTACAAGTAGAAACTTAAAGAAATCAAGTAGGAGTAAATTCTTCATCATGCCACCCAAAATAATTCAACTTGCAAGTAAAAAGGAAGAGTCCACATTTTCTAAAACAATGAAGAGATCCCTGCAACAATCCATTTTAGATATGTTACATAATTCTGTAGACAAAGGATTCAAAAAGGTGTTTAAAGATACAACCAATGGATGTAGAGACTCAATTATCCCTAACCCAGGGTGGGATCTGTTTTGGTACTTCTATGAAAAAAGAGATGACAAGATTCCAGTTTCGAATCATTGGACCTTATATTTTTCCAAATTGATTGTCCCAAATGTCTTCGTAGATGTTGATTTTATTAAAGTATTGGCACAATATTATCACCCAGCTACCAGGACTATAAGAATTCCAGATGGTTCACCATTAGTAGTGCTAACTAAAGAAGCAATTATAGAGTGTTTTATGTTAAATAAGCAAGCTATCACTAAGATCGACTTGGAAAAAAGTGAGGAGCATTATAGGAGATTGAGAAAAACCTACAAGAGTGATGAAATTTCTTTACACATGAAAAGGGGTGTAAACAATAGGAGGATACCTATCTCCCCCTCCCAAATTGAGCCATTTTCCATAGAATACTTCCAAGTATATTTCAAAAGAACTTATTTTGCTTTGTGCCAAGTGCTTGGAGTAGATGTTGAAGAGTGGATTCCAATCTATCTCATGGTGATGACAATGAAGACACAAAATCTTGAAGTGAACATTGAGTATGACTTTGCTGCTGAAATTGAGAAAGGGCTACATGAGGGACTTTTGTAAGTAAGAGAGAACTTAGCTCCCATCACTTTAAGGAAATACTCTGCTATGTCATTTAATATTGTACCAAAATAGAAAGAGATGGACTAAAAGAATGTTTTTGGGAATTAATGATAATGAAGGGAATAGGTTGCCTATACAAAAATGGTGTTACATCTGGGATAGTAGATGTAAAAATAGTGATTATGTAATATTTCATGATGATTTCGTAATAAAGTTCATGGCTAGTCTTGGTCATATTTCACTAAGATTTCCTAATGAATTCATGCAATTATTAAGACCTTTAGCATTGAAGCTAGAGCAGGGACACACTCATAATTTTGGTGATTGGTTCTTCTTAGCAGACCAAATAGTAATAAGGGTTTATGGGTGTCCTCAAGCCCCACATGTTTTACCTAAATTTATTTCTATTTGAATTGAATTTTTAGAATTTATGTGGAAAATTTTATGGATGGAGTAGGATGTTATGAAAAAATAGAAAAAGGGGGCATTCCTCCCTAACCTAATTGAATGTGAGGAGTTATTCATAGGGTCTAACACTCTTGAAGAACTACAAAACTATTTGAAGATGAGGTATTCATTGAAGTCACAAGGAGAAAGGATGTTTGATCCTAAAGGGAATATTAATTTTATAAAGTAGACACTTCTCACTAGAGCTAGGATTACCCATTAAATGGATTACGAAGAAGATGTAATAAGAAATTTCTTAACACCTCATGAATTTTTTCAAAGGAAGAGAAAGTGGGAAATAATAAAGAGGCTTGAGGAGGAGGAGAAGAAAAGGGATACTAGAATCCAACGATTCTATGTTGAAGAAGGAGATCCTATCAAAAGGATGAAATTAATAATTGACAACTATCAAAGATTATATGTTGAACCAGAAAAGAAACCTGAGGGTCAGTCTTCAAAACCCTCCAAGCTACCCATCAAACCAAGTGGTATTGTAATCACAAAACCCCTACCAAACATTGCCACAATACAATCAGAAGCATCCCCTAAGAAACCAAGTCTTAAAAGGAAAAAGACACATGGATTGGCCCCCTTAGTGGCATATTAAATAATTGAAGGAGTAGGGGATACTAAAGAGGTAGCCGGAATACTTTTGAATTTTAAAGATGATGAAGTTGATCAATCACTACCTAAGCTTGTAACTGATGCTCACAAACCAGAAGAAAGAGTGGATGTACATGGGAATAATGATCAAGAAGTGCATGATGATGAAAGGGTGATTACTTCCCTTAGATTTATTGAAGATGACTTTATTCATACTCCTGAGTTTAAGGATTTTGGATTAAGGTGAAAATGAAAGAATTTGAGGAGAGACTCCAAATTAATAAGATGGGAACTGAGGAGTCACAACATGACCATATTGTTGCCTAGACTTTTGAAGAAATCAAGATTAATGAAATTACTATTAGCCCCCAAGAAGCAAGAAAATTGGTCTTAGAAAGCAATATACTAGTTATTCCTGGGATGTAGTTAAAAAACATATTCTTACTAGATCAAGTAAGAAGCCAAGAAGATCCCATGTTGGTTTTTTAATTCAATTTAGATGAGGGAATGAGTGGCATAGGTTACAATCTAAGAATTGAAACCCTAGCCTTTTGGACAAAGCAAAAAGAATAGAAAAACAAAGATTTCTTGATGTTGTATAAGAAATGAGAGGTAATTCCATGGTAAATACGCTTCAAGACACATCAGCATTGAAGGTACCTACTATGACAATGCACTCAGTAATGTTTAATAGGGTTGTAGTTAAAGGTATGGAGCTTAGATTGGAAGAATATGAGAAAGCATAGACTGATCTGAATGATGAAGTGAATAGGTTATTCATAAAAAATGTGAAATTGAAAGAGCAATTGAAGGGAGTAGGTCCTTCCCAAAGCATAGAATTAAGAATATACCAACCCCCTTCCATCGAGACTGATACAAGTGCAATCACTATTGAACAAGTAAATGTTCTAAAACAAGAAATTGAGAAGTTGAAAAAGAATAATGAAGAAACAAAGGAAGGAGCAAAGAGACAAACCCTTAGGGTATTGGAAAAGATCTTGGAGCATAAGGTTAAACTAATTATGGATAAATTGGAAAATGTGTATGAATGTTATGTCTCTTTGTCACAAGAAATTGATCGGATAAAGGCTCATGTACCTATATTTGACCCCTTATTCAAGAAATGACAACCTGTACAACACACCTTAATAACTTTGTATAGAATTTTAGAAAGGAGTATTGAGGCCCCTATAGATTTAAAAAATACTGATCAAATGGTCTGAATGGTCACATATGAATTTCAATGCATATATGTAGAAGACCAAAAGATCAAGGAAAGAATGGATTCATTTCACACACTCAAGCAGTGGTTTGTGCCTAAGATCCTAAGGGATGATGATCAACTGAAAGGCTCCAAGGATTGGATAGATGAGTTTAGAAAATTTGTTCCCAACTACCTCACTAATTTACAAAAGGATGGTGAGATAAATCTTCACCACCTTAATTTAACCTTGGATGGAATAATTACATTGGATGTTGGATACTCAAAATTCATCACGAATGGAAAAGGGTTATTAGAAAATAGATGGAAGAGTCACTTGGCCAACACACGAAAAATCCAAGAGTACAAATGGCCTTGTGATTATATAGTATACCAATGGGAGTGGGCATATCTAGGGGGAAGACATATCTAGCTCCCCTAGAAGAATAGGCCTTGCAGTGAAGTACCAAGCCTTGCATATACTATCATGGAGAGAGGACCTTGCTAGATCTGAATGATCATATGTACCTTATGATGAGTAACAAACTTCAGTATCTTGTGAGTGCTCTGGACTTCAATAATTGATCATTT
>VDFB02002974.1:0-21963 GCA_007258455.2 Sequoia sempervirens
AAGGAAGATGAACCAAATTTGATATGGGAAGTTTGATGTTTCTTTTATATTTGTTTGATTTCCTTTATCATCTTATGCTTTCTTGTTTGGATTTGGGATTCTTGGCTTAGATTTTAGATAGTTGTGGTTGCTATGATTCGTCTTAGCCTTTTTATTTTAAATTTTAACCCTTCCTACATTGGTGAACCTAACATGAATCTAACCAGTTCGCAAGAAATCCATACATTTTTCATTTTGTGTTTGCAAGTCCACTGAGCTGTCATAGAGATAGTGAGCCACAATCGTGGTGGAGTGAAAAATTCAAATAACTTAAGCAGCATTTGCAAGTTCCTCTGATGCAACTAATAGAAGCGAGAATGGAAACATTTGGAAGAGCACAATAGGCTGCATTCATGAAGTTATTCTCGTGAGTCACAATTTATTTAGTTGCAGTCAACATTCCCTAGACTGCATCTGCTATGACACATATGTTAACCAAAATGATGTATTTTCCTGTTTAGGTAGAAAATTTCAATTTCAAAATTTCTTTTAGTTTTTCCTTTTGGTTTGCATTAGGTTAGGATTTTTGGTGTTACTAATCTTTTCTTTTAAGCATGTGGCTTACATTTTAGATAAGACAACCCTCAAACTACTAATTTGTTTGCTTGTAGGAGGTACAACTATCTAACCATATGATATGTTGACTGAAATATATGCCCCTACTAGCCATATCAACATAGAACTATTGTGCCTATGGCACACACACCCCGTTCGGAACAGGGACCCTCTCTGTTTTCACTTCGTTAGGTCACTTTTGTCGCTGTCTTGTTTTGTGTGCCCCCTGTTTTGTGTCCTAAGTAGTCAGGGAATGTTAGAAGAGTCATTTTGAGTTGACCATGTTTTTCCACCCTCAAATTTTCAAGACTTTGGCACTTTGTGGAAATCCCTTGGTTTTTTGCCTTCAATCCTTAGAGTTGACATCCTTGAAGCAGTGCAAGTCCGCCCCTGTGGGCTGCTCCATGCAGGTTTCCTTGGCTTCCCAGCCATTCTGAACAACCTTCTCCCGACGTCCTTTTGCACCGCAGGACTCGTACCCCCGATAGTTGTTTTCATTGTCGAACGCTCGAACGGCTAAATTCAAATTGTCGTCTTCCTAGCGGACTCCCCTGCTCCCTCTGCCATTTTTGAACTGACTGCCCATTCACCAACCTTGAGCACCGTCATACCCACATTTATGAGGGGCATTAAATGCTCAAAATTTTATAAATAGCCCATCCTGGGCTATCATTTTCATCTGTCAATAGTTAAAAAATGAGTCAGAGAGCTTTCCACCTTCGCCACTGTCACACCCATTGAGTGCTTTCACTGATTTGAGGTCTTCAGCTGCAATCTCCTCATCAATCTTGTTGTGGTTTCTAGGTTGGTCATCTGTCACCACCCATGTTTTAAGTTTTCTTTCATTTCCTTAAAATTCGTTAAAACCTAAAGGGAGGGAACTTGAAATGTAGATAGCATACCCCCAGGCTAGCAAAACCCACTTTTTGGAATCTCTAGGTCCTTTGAAAATCTAACAATTAAGGGGTTGTATAACTTGGACTTCCCGTGGCCATTCTTTAGCCAAGGTCATCATACCCTGTGGGCCTGCAACATGCTAACAGCCGCTATTCCCATGCCCAACTCTAAAATGGTTGATGCTTTCATCAGGTCTACTTTCATAGGAAGGCACTTTTAGGCAGTCGTCTATCGCAGACTTTGTCAAAAATTACAAGCCCAAAGAATGATCCATCATACCATGCAGATTTGCAAGTGCGGGCCTCCGCTTGTGGAATGCACTTGGTCCCTGTCGTTTTGAAAGGCTAACTTGCTCTACCCTTCCGCTAGGCGATCCCTGCTCCGCTGGTTTTAATCACAACCTAACCGTGATAAGGTGCCTAAGTCTAGGCTGTATGTGGGATTTTCTTTGCATATGTCCATCCGTAGGTTTTCGTCTAGGGTTCATTGTTCTAGACGACCTTCACAACCCATTTTCCCGCCTATCAAACCCCACCTTTGTGGTCACCTCCCAAGTTCAAACTGGGACATCTTTTGATATCACCATCGTCCAAATGATCAATTTGAATAGCAAGACCCTAAGGTCCTTAAGATAGGCAAGTCTTGGCCCCGCCTCTGTCATCTGTTCTCCTTCGTGCTTTAAAATATCAAGTGTTTGCCCTTTGCAGACCTCGCACCATGGACCTTTGTTCGCTGGTCACCGTGGCCTGACTACCACTCCAAACCATCTTGTGTGACTGTCTCTCCACTCTGCAGAGCCCGAACCTACTACCGCCATCCGAACTTAAAAAGTGAAAATGATTGACCATCTAGCACCATGCGGGCCATCCCTTGCGGATGACCATTTTTGGACTTCCATACCAACCTCGCCGCTTCAGAGTAGACATTTTCCTCCGTTGGTCCGTTACATGGGCCTGACCCTAACATTTCCTCCTGACTACTTGATGAAAAATGAGAGATGCTAAAGTCTTCCACGGACCCAACAATGCAGGTCTCCTCTGTTGGACCTCTATCTAGCCTCCGCCATTCCAAACAGTTGTGACCCAACATCTCCCCACACCATCCAACCCGTAGTAACTTGAGCTCCAAATGAACTATGATGTCCATCGAAGTTGTGGGTCCCACATGGGGGAATGTCGTTTGCAAGGTGTTATCTTCCCAGTGCCATCTCAATGGTCGAGCCTCAAACAACCAAGCTACCTCCTGCTTCCACTTGCCTTGGGCCTGCATGACTAAAAGATGAACTTAACACCTCCAAATATTCAAATTCATTTCAACCCATGTGCAATAATATACTGACCTCCACGGTGGACCCCATTTCATAACCAAATCTCAATGTGGGTTGGGACATGTGGGCTGTCGTGTCCTAATTGTTGCCCATTCTGTAGCTACCTTCATAATGGTTGTCGGCCCAGGGAAGTCTGCACCCCTGGGCTCGCATTGTTATAACCCCCTCCAGTGAAAGGCTAATGATGATCTAAAAGAGATGTTAGGGTCTCTAAGTAATGAATTATTTGATTTAATGTCATTTTTTTGGATTTTGGCTAACATTCCTCATGTTTTTATGCTTGAATATGCTTACTACTCTCTTTCCTAACTGATATATGGAATTAGCTGCAGGACCCTCTGAGGCGGCCGTAAAAAAGGAAAAAGGAAAGAAACTAGCTAAAGCACCCCGAGGTAAAGAGGATAAGGACCAGATTTAGTACAAGTTCCAAGGGGAACCCCTCAATTCCAAAGTCACCATAGATTGGAAGGAGATCTCAGATACTAATCTGGGACATAATGATATTGTTGAGTTCAAACAAAGGGTCTGAATAAACCCCACCACAGAAAATGCCAAGGATTAGAAGCAGTGGGTTGGCTAAGGCTATTAGATTCCCACCTGCCCTCATAGCCCCTAAGATTGTAATGGCCTACAAGGAGGCATATCAAGAGGACACAAAGAGAATAGTAGATAGGGATGGGAATGTATTAGCTGACCTATCTGCCAAATCAATAGGGAAGTCTTTCCACATCCCTAACTTCAATGAGATGGAGGAAAAATCCAAAGAATATGCTAAGCAGAAGTGGGATACTGATCCCCTGAAGTGCAAAAATCTTATCAACCAGTACTGGCTGAAGGAGAAGAGGGGAAGTGCAAATAAAGTGCCCTAAGAGCTCTTCCGAAGTGATTTCTACGAGGATTACCATGACTTGGTAACCCTATTGAGCAGAGTTATGGGCCTTCCAACTATAGCCTTCTTTCAGGAATGGATTCTATACTTTGTATAGGAAATAATCCGAGGGGAAACCAAATTCTATTGGGCAGGGATGATCAGCCAGTGCCTGCACAAGCAATTTGTGGTAGTGAAGAAGACTTCACAATTTTATATGACATCATAACTAGTCTATTTTCTTGCCACCCATGCCCAATATTGGAGAATACTCATTGCACCAAATCCAGTTCCAGGCAAGGAATTGAAGGTCTATGACAAGTATCCCCAACTTCAATTTCGAAACTTTAAGAAATACTATTGTAGAGTCAATGATGCCTTCATAGGCCATATTATCAGAATGCTTGGAGGTGACTTCCAAAGAAGGGTCTCACAAAGTGCTAATGCTTTCATCCACCAGTTCGGATTTTTGTTCATCCAATTTCCCAAGTTTACCTACATTCGAGCCAAGGGTTTCTTAGAGAAACCATATAAGCTACCCCGGTACACAAATGACCGGCTGATACTACTTGAACTCTCTCAGCAGCTACAACAAGCACACACCCTCCTAAGCAACAAGCATAGACCGGGGATTCCCTATCCCCTCTCCTTCTACCAAGGAATGTATGAACACACATCCCAGTTTGTAGACTATTTTGATAAAGAACTTGTGAAATATAACATAGAGCTCCACACTACCTGGTCGTGGATGGATCCATACGGCAAGCTTAGGAAGATGGTCAAGATTGAACATGCCCACGTACATAATGTTGAAGACTTTTGGGCCAACTGCAAGGATGATAAAGAAGTGTGAATGAGGCACTACATGTTCATGATGGCATACTTTGTCAAGAAGCTCAACTTGTTCCTTGTGCCAAATCAAATAGTGGAGGATGAAAATACAGTGATTGATCCTTGATATGGTGCAGTTGCCAATCTCCCACTGCCTTTAATTAACTGCAACAAAAAAAGAGGTCAATGACCTTGATATTCTAATGAAACCGATTGAGGAAAGAACCAAAGAATGGATCGATGTGAATATCGCCCAATTGAAGCTACAAGGATCCACCCTGACATATGGAGAGCTTGAAGATGAACCAGGAAGGATACTAATAGTGGGACAACTACTACCCCATCTAGAGAAACTTCAAAATCTCCTCCAATCACCAAGTCAAGAAAGAGGAAAGAAACAGTTGAACATCTTCCCAAGCCTAAGGTGTACTCAAGGAAGGCCTCAAAAGGTGAACCTTCCAAGAAACCAAAGAAGTCGAACAGTTTCACAAAGATTCCCACTATCCAGGAAGACCCACTCCATGAAGGATAAGAACAAGAGGTCGAGCAACCGAAGTCCCCACCTGCCACCTCTACTCTCGCAATCACCACTGCAACCATTTCCACCACTATTGCTCCTCCACTTGCTTCTCAAGAAATGGTTGCCACTTCTCTACCTGTAGTGGATATCTTAGTCCACTTTGCTTCCACCCTGCCCATTGCACAGGTTATGGTCATTGATCCTTCCTCTTCCACCACCTCTCTGCTTTTTCCTTCATCCATGTCTCCATCCACCTCTCTTCCACTTACCACTACAATGACAACCACAATGCCTACCCTATCACTTTCTAAAGCCTTTGCTAGGCACATGCAAAACATGCCAACAGAGCTCTCTAGGGTATTCATGAACCCTGTTGTGCAAGCGGCCCTAGCACAAGTTGTTGCTAGCCTTCCTATCCCTACTACTCCAACCGAACCACTAAAAGCTAAAGCAACAATTTAGATATCAGAAGAATTGGAGAGGTAGGAAAGGGAAGCTACTAAGGGCATGGAAGAAGAAGCAAATGACTACCATGAGCACCCTGAATACTAGCATCTACCAATTGATAAAGTGGTGCATGAAGGAGAGGAGGAAGAAATGCATTCATCTGAGGAAGACACTAAGGAGCCCGATACAAAGTATATTGTGGAAAATTTCAACCTAGAGCTCGAAGAGGAGTCAACTCAACAACTCAAGGATGTCAAAGAAGAAATAGAAAAATAGCCCTTTGACGAAGAGATGGACACAGAGGAGAAAATTTAGGAAGACACTGAGCCTCCAACTAGGGAACAAGATAAAAGCCCCAAGGATGATAAGGAGATGCCTCTGTCAGAAGAGCAAGAAGAAGACAATCTTGACGAAGAGGTTGAAGCCGTAAAGAGAGACCCAGAAATAGAACATCATGAAGAACACAAGCACTACCAGGAGGAAGAAGAGAAAACCACTGAAGGGGAGGACAACCCCAAAGAGCATATGGCCACCGAATCCCCAAGAAAAGAAACTGTATTCATTCAAGCTTCTGAAGAGGAAGAAGAAAAGATAGAACATGAGACTCCAGGTGACAAAGTGATGGAAATCCAACACACCCGTGAAGAAGAAGGTGATCACAAATGATCGAAAGGGGAGTCTCAGATACTAGAAGAGCTTTAGAAACAATTGGAGAAGAAAACACTTACCCTGATGGACCCAAAGGAAAGGTTGGAGGCCATCTTGGCTCGAGCCCAAATAAGCACAAAGAAGGAGAAGAAGCCAAAGGTCAGATCTCATCTAACAATGGATGCATTCGAATCCAAGACAGTGCAGATAGCCACTTTAGTTATGGGAGAAGGGGTAAGCTATAATATTTCCACCCTTTATTTGGGAACAATAACAAGAGAACAAAAGATCTACCATCTCCAGGGATCTGTCGCCACCATTGTACACCAAATGCATAAAGATAAGATCTACAAAGAGGAGTTAAAAGCACAAGTGGAAGATCTAACAGCTTACATTCAGCAATGGTCATCACCCGAGGAGCTTCCCACCACATCATCAATGCCACCACAACTATTGTCCAAGGACCACATTGACAAGTTGGAGAGAAGAAAGAATTGGACAAAGGCCATAGAGGATTGGTTCCAACAAGTCCTCTACAATGGAAACATGGGCATAGGTCATACTATTAGGACAACCAACAAGTTCCTGGAAGTACAAAACATACTTAAGGGAATAAATAAATTTTGCACTGACTTCCCAAAGTTATATAGGATCACATATCCCAAGTTTGAGGCTATTCTCAAGATATCTGATAGATCTTGGGAGAAGGAGCTTGCACTGGAAAAATATGATCATTGGCTTGTGGAAACATGGAAGTTGAGCTTAGACCATAGAAAGGAAGTATTGGAATGAGTGCTCCATGAGGTGGAGCTGGATATCGACTGGGCTAATGAAATCAGGGCAGCCTGTGAAGAATATCTAAGATTAATGACATATTTTGATATGCCTTCCATTGAGCTAGACCCTGAGAAAATAAAGCCATACTTTCATCAGAAGATGGAGAATGAGACCATAGATGCACTGACACTAGATTTTATGCTTTTTGCTGCATGAGCCTTCTCCCAATCCAAGCAGGTGATAAAGAATACACAAAAATGTGATAAGGACTAGGATGAGATTACAAGCAAATCTAGGAAATTGAATTTCCAAGAAATCCAGTCAAAAATATTGGAGTGGAACAAGCTCTATGCATTTATCATAAAGTTTGTGGAGTAAGCCACTATGAAGAAGAGTGAGGGAAATCCTATCATAGATCATTAATTCCGCACAAAGTAGCTACAGTAGCAGGAAATCAACAAGAAGAAAAAAGAGCTACAGTGCTAGTCACTAGAGGACAAAATAGGCTAAATGACAAAATGTAACTTTAAATTGTAAAATATTTGGGGGTAGGTGAAACGCTAATTTGTAGTGAATCTTGGGCAAACAATGAGATTGAATCTTGGCCATTCATTTTGCTTTTTGGACACTATAAATAGGGGGTCTCCTCTCATTTTCATGAGAGAGTTGAGTTGTTGTAAAGACATGCTGCTGGAATGTTAATAGAAATTCATTGATTTGGTGGATTATTGAGTTCCAACTTCATGTTGCATGATTCTTCTTCTGATAGTTAGTGAATTTTAGAAGATTAACTTTGTCGTTCTATTTGTTTTAGTTTTCTTTAGTAAGTTAGTTAATGTTGTGCATTGATATTGAAGAATTTTTTTCTGTGTTGGCAACCTTCCTTGTCCATACTTTTGGTTGTTTATTGATGATAAATAGTTGTGTAAAGTTAGTCTGGGCATAAATTGAAAGTTGCACTAAATTTCTATCGTTTATTCATGCTTATGGTGAATGAATGGCTGAAAATTTGTAGTCCTTAGAAGATTGCACTAGTTTCGTGAGACTGTGAAGTAATCTCATTAAGTGGAACTTAGTTCTAGGAAGGTTGTCTACAGTAGGGTCCTCCATTATCACTGTTCATTGTTAGTTTCAGGTCTAGGAACTTCTCCCTTTCCCTGCCCTTTTTCCTTTTTTTTAATAGTGACTTTGAACAAGGTTCATTGCACATTGTAAAGCAAAATCTGAAGCCAAAATAGGAGTTCTAGACTACTATTTGAACCTATAGCAATTGTGCTATAACTTTCCCATCTTAAGAACTCTATCCTTAGATCCAATTCTCCTCCAACTTAACTTTTGTAAGACCTCCCTGTGATTACCGGCAAGATCACATCAAAACAACTAAGACATTCCAACCAAGTCATGAACTAACACCAGAGAGACCTTGGGGTCATTTTCAATAACTTGTTGTTGGAGATTTCCTTTCAAGAGAGGTGACACGTCTATGCATTGCTTGTGTTGAGAAAGTTGAAAAATACCCATCAATAGAACTAGCACTAGAAGGAGGGCCCCCTTTAAAGTTAAGCTGGATTGGATTGGGTCATTCTCCCTTGAAAGATTCCAAAGAGTTTTAAGATCAACACCGAATGAAGAGGAATTTTAGGAATGAAATCCCCCTACAAGGGCTAGAAAGACTAGGAGAGGGGACACAACCTCTTCTGCCTCATCCTCTTCATCCACTCCATCTAATTCACACCCATCCTCTTCCCCTCAGCTGCACGCTCACCCTTCCTCTTCCATCTCCACCTCTTCCACTCAGCCATCCCAAACCTCCTTTCAACCACTCGCTTCCCACAGTCGGGGTGTTGCCCCTCTCCCTTCCTTCCAAGTCCAAGGCACAGTCCCAACTACCGCTGCCCTTGTGTAGCCCCAAGTTACTATTCTTTGGGGGAAGAGGCCTTCTATTGGTATATCAATTTACTGATGGGTTCCATCAAATCGTGGGATTTGTTAATGAATTCCTTCTTGCAGAAGTATAAAATTCCAATTAGCCCTTCAGAGCTATATTGACAATTCATGTATGTTCGTAGGGAAGTTAACGAGTCGATCAACTCCTTCAATGATCGATTGCACCAGGTGTACACAAGGTTGCAAGCCCATATGCACTCAATGATGTTGTTGCCTTGCTAGTTTATTATGCAACATTAGACAACCTCGTGATTGCATTGGTAAAGAGGATGCGACCGGCTCCTACTAGACTAGTGGATGCATATGTTGAGGCAAGTATAGCCAGTACTAACTTGGGTCAAAATGTCTTTGGTCTGCTACCCTCTTGGGGCAGGTTGCCCATCCTATGTAGATTCAAGGACTCACTCAAGCTTTGCGACACCAGACACCCCTAATGAATTAGGTACCATAGCTACCCATAGTGCCTCATCTAGGGCAACCCATGAACCAGGTGCCCCCAGTGCCTCATTATTTGCAGCCTAGGCAATAGCAGGCCTATGCACAGTCGTCGCAAGTACCGGCATACCTACAAGGGCCTAAATTCCCACTTGCTCAACAAAACCAACTAGCAACACAACCCATCTTTCTCCATAATCAAACACCGTGGCCAGGTAGTGCCAAGAAAGACTGGTTAGAAGAGTTGACAGAGACAATAAGAAATATTTCTACGGAGATGACTCACCTCCAGAATCAGAATAATCAGCTACAGGCTTCTCAAAACAGCATTCAGGCCAACCACAACTGAGACAACAGGGACAACCATGAAACAAGTACCTCATCAGGGCAAAATTATGAATGAGGAAAAAATTCCAATCATAATTTTGAGTGTAACTATCCTCAAAATTTTGAGATGGAACACAAACAAGGATCGAAGCTCTCCGAGTCTACTTTCTAAACTACTAATGTATTTTGAAAATGGTTGAGATTAAGGGGTTCAAAAGAGGGATGTACACAAATTGGTGTTGTTTTTGTTAGAAAAACATAACATAGCAACTCTTGTACGACCTGAGTACGGTGAACTTTTTTGTAGTATTTTTAAAATCGCTATAGTTAGAAGTTAGCTAATAGCATCTAGTTGATGCACAATTTTTTTGATAATTTTTTAATGAATGTTTTATTTTTTACTAATTTTCTAAGTGGGCACTTCCTGAAAAGCAGAATTTTGGCCGTGCTCCCCCAAAAAATTTTGGAAAATAATTGATTTTTTTTCTTTTTTTAAATTTGTAGAATGAAGTCTAGTTTCTAAAAATGTAATTTATTTTAAATTTTGATGAACAGTTAATTTATAACAAAAAACACCAAACACTATTTTTTTGGCAAAAAAGAGACATACAAACAAAAAAATTATGGATGAAAGGCTTAACATTCTCAAAAGTGAAAAAAATTACATCATTGGATAGCTAAGAGAGAATCCTAACATTAACCATGTTTTCAATTTTGTCGATATTGAACTAGATGCAATCTTGATGGTGAGCATGAACCCGATTATGTGAAAATTTGTAGAATTTGCAAAACACGTCTCTGTGGCCTTGTTGGGAATGCCCTCCAAGCCTTTGGGTTGGTATTCCAAGGAAAATAATTTCACTTTTTTCTTTGTTTTTAACGTGAAATAATGCGAGCGTGTTATAATGTGCTCGCATTTTTTAAATTTTTTTTTAAAATGGCCAAAAAAATTGGTACCCAACTTCATGCACCCACCCACTGTAGAGACATAGTTTCATCTGAGCCATGCGACTCTTCCGTGCTTGTGTTCAACCAAGCCCCATTTCCTCAAAGTGAGACAAATGAGCCTAAAAATGAGGTTGCCTCCCCAAAGAATGAAGAAGTGAAAGAGGTAAGTAATGAAGAAGCTTTATCCTAGCTCTTTACTTCAGTAGATAATGGTCCAATAGATGAAGAAGAGTCCCATGAAGATGAAGTTCAAATGTTCCATCAAAGAGCCTCTTCATATAATTTAAGAAATAGACAAATAGGAGGACCGTTCACTACCTCCATTCTGCCTAACAATTTCAGCACCCCACCTAACCCAAATGCTAGCAACAACTCCAGCTATCCCTATGTGCCTACACAATATTTGAACAAAAACAAATAGCCAAACCAAATGCACATCCAGCCAGCTAGCTCATCCATAGGTAGATCCTTTGAGGCTGAAATTGAGCAAATGGGAGAGTACGTTGCTGATGAATTCAAAAAGGTCAAAATCAGCTTGTCTGGCTTTGAGCTACTTAAAGTTCCTGTAGTTAGAAATTCCTTCTTTAGGGTAATTAATAGAACCCCCTCCTCAAAGGCAACACAAGAAACACTCAAGAAGGTTTCTTTTGAAGAGCCCCCACATGAGCCCATAATTTAGGAAATCATAGGTAAAAGAAAGGATGTCCCTTCCAATCAACAAGTTGGGAAGCAACTGATGCAAAATGGGGGTGGAACCTTCTCACAATTTCAGACAAATGAACATCATATCAACTTCAAAACAGATTTCAAATAACTCATCAAAATTCACCATTTTAGCATGCTTCCCTTGTAACATAGGCAACCCGGTTTAAGAGCTTGTTTACTAATGTTTTCTAAAACACTTCACAAAAAAAATGGAGAATCAAATACCCTTTCAAGGTTATACAACATATGAGAAATCTAATATTGACTCCTTTGGACCATGTGCTTCAAAATTGAATTTTCATAGTTTTAGGCCTCCAAATAGGCCACTTTTACAAAGGACTTGTGTCTGAAACTCTCTTTTTCTCCCAAATTCTAATTGGGCAGCACTAGGCAGGGTTTTACTCCACCAAATCCATAGTCAAACTTACATGGTACGGACTCCAACATATCAAACCCCAAAACCCTTATTTTTGAGCCAAACCAAGAGGGTTTATTGAAATCAGGGGTTCCAGGCCACTCAACACCCAACCAAATCACTAAACACCCTTCATAGGGCCTGCATGAACTCAAACGAAACTCACAACACCTCCACTCTCATTATTTTACCAAATCACCATCATGGTTGCTCACTTTTACATAAAAATTGGCACTGCCCAGCCTAGGGCATTACTCCACCGGCCAATTTCATGCTCTCCTAGACTCCTAAATGCATTTGACATCTACCCTATCATGATACACACCAATCCACTCAATTATAGATCCATTACAGTGGGTGGATTGTTGAAAATCATTACATTATGGTCGTCAAACCCTTACACAACCAAAATAGGGTAGTCTTGAAGAAATGAATGAAACTCTCTTCAAATGTGGAGTTAAGACACCAAACTAGGTTCAAATGGAGGTGAACACATGTATCAACAACCACAAAAATATTTAGAGCATCATACACTTGTACGAGTCCGTACAATGAAGAAAAACACATGAAAACACAGAAAAATCATTAAAATCAGGAAGATTCTTTATTAAATTTGATTCCAATCTCAGAGATCAACCCCCATTCAAGCTTTTACATCACATTTATATTGTTTCCATTCAAACTCAACTTCCCAACATATCTAACTACCTTTTGAACTCCTTAGCTAACTTTATTTCTTGACAACTTTGCCAAAAATGCAATTTTTGCAAATGTCAAGCCAAATCTCCCCCCTAAACACCTAAAATGACTCAAAAAGAACTAAATACATAATAAAATGGTCTCATAGACCTTATTTTAAACAAAATTCATCATTAACCTACAATCTAGACCTTAAACCCATGAATGAACCAAAAACTTTAAATGGTGCCCCTACACCATACACCCCAGCTTGAAGCTTTTCCAAGTCTCTTTGAAAGATAAGGGTCACTTGTCCTCCTTTATATCCTCCATGCCTTTTTCCTCTTTTTTCCCCTTTGTCAAGTTTCTTTGGATTTTCATTGTCTTCAACTTCCTTCACTTTGTCTACATTTGATTTAGGTTTATCTCTATCTTGTTGCATTGTGGGATGTTTCACCATTCTTTCACCATCAAACACTATTGTCTCCTCTATCTTTTCCACTGCACCTACTCTCACAGCATCTGATATCAACTACCCTTCAACCCTTTGTTCACTCCATCATCCCTTATCCACTTTTTCTACACCTTTATCACTTTCCTTTGTACCATCAAACTTCACTCCTTTTGTTAGGCCTGTAAGTACTTCTTTCTTGGTCCTTTTCATTGTCAGACCTATACCTTCCTCTTTTGGGATCCTATAACCATCACAACCCTCCATCTTCTTGTGCTCAGTCTTGTCAACCTTGCACTTTTCTATACCAGCAACCCTATTATCCTCTATCTCATTAGCATCATAGTGTCTTATCCTCCTATGCACTGTACTATTACTTTCACAAACCTCTGCCTTCTCTTTTGTTGTTTTACCAATACTATTTACTATTGTCCCTTAACTCACCATCCAACTAATTAAATTATTCCTTGACTATTTTTTTGTTCTATTTCATGTTATAGGGCATTCAACTACCCCAACCATGATGCATTCACCTTTTTCATGCCTTTCCAAAGGCTCCACCATCTTACTCTATAGTTCATCAGTCTAAAACTTGTTGCCACCAACTTTCTTTTGCCAAACAAAATCACTTTTATCCTTTCTTCCTAGTGACTGCAGGTCATATTTTCTTCTAACTTCTACTATCCTATCATAGTTAACCTGCTCCATACTTGCAAACATTTTGTTTTCACTATCCTCAAGCCTTGAAGGTTCCTTCTTACCAAAAATGACAATTTTAGTCTTAACCTTATCTCTTTCACTTCCCTTCAAAGGAGTTAGCTTAAATCTTTTTCCATCCTTCTCAATAGAATAAGTATTTTCTCTACCATCATACATTGACCTCCTATCAAATTGCCATGGTCTCCCCAATAGCAAGTGGCAGAAATCCATTGGTAACACATCACATAAAACCCTGTCCTTGTACTCCCCAATCTGAAAAATCTACATATGCTTGTTCATTCACTACAAGTGTTTGACTATCATTCACCCAAGAAGCTTGGTATGGTGCTACATGAGGTATCTTCTCTAGATTTAACTTGTCTACCATCTCCCTAGACACCATATTATCTTGAGTACTTGAATCAATAACAACTTGACACACCTTACCTTTGCACTTGCATGAAGTTCTGAATAAACTCCTTCTTTGGCTCATGTGTTCCTCCTTAGGCGCTTGCAATAAAGTTATTATCATGAGAGCTTCTCCCACTTCTAGTTCTGTGGGTCTTCTTGAATTTTCACATTCTTCCTCTTGGACCAGTTGTGTTCTTCTTTCACTCCTTCTATCATCACTTGAAGTTGAACTTTGATTTTGAGGACACTTGAAAGATGGGTGTCCAAATCAATTACATCTATAACACCTTCCTAAGAATTCATTGTAATCTCTCCTTTGACTGAAGTTAGTTCTTCCACCTCTCCATCCTCGTCTTGCTTTAGGTGTTTGCTCCTTGTTCTTATCAGCATCTTCATGGTCTTCCTTGGTCTGCCTTGATGTTGAAGTAATTCCTCTACCCCTAGAAGTGTTGCCTCTTCCTCTTGTTGCCTTCTCTTGTCTCCTCTTGAGTTTTTCTTCTGCCCTCATTGCCATTTGAAATCATTTTTCAACTAATTTTGGTGCCAACAAGCTAATCTCATCCTAAATGTTATACCTCAAGCCATTCAAGTACCTAGCAACCATTTCTTCCTCGTCTTCTTCATGTTTAGTTCTTATACTTAGCCTATAAATTTCTTCAGTATATGCTTGCACATCTAGATCCTTTTGTCTAAGATTTTGTAATTGAGTTTTTCTTCTACGCTCATTGCCATTTGAAAGCATTATTCAACTGATTTTGGTGCCAACAAGCTGATCTCATCCTGAATGTTATACCTCAAGCCATTCAAGTACCTAGCAACCATTTCTTCCTCATCTTCTTCATGTTTAGTTCTTATACTTAGCCTATAAAATTCTTCACTATATGCTTGCACATCTAAATCCTTTTGTCTAAGATTTTGTAACCTCTTAAGCAACTGAACATTATAATCGTAAGGAAGGAATTTACCTTTTAGTTTGGTCTTCATCCTCTCCCAAGAAGTGATCTTTCTCTTTCCTTGTCTCTCCCTTTCCTCTTGCACAAAATTCCACCACAATAAAGCATGTCCCTTCAATCTTGTTTTTGCCTTCTTCACCTTGTGCTCTTCACCAATCTCTTCACTCTGAAAGTAGTTATCCAAAGCCCCTATCCAATCCAAGAGTTCTTCAATATCAATTTTTCCTCCATACATAGGCACATCCATTTTTCCATGTCCATCCTTCTTCACAACCTTCAAAAGCTTCATCATCCTCACATCATTTGGATCCATCTCCTCTTCTTCACTAGAGGTCTCTTCCTCTTCATAATCACTTTCTTCCAAAAGAACCCTACCTTTAGCTTTCATCATAGAAATTTCTTTCTTTAGGGCTTCTATTTATTTTTCATGGTTGTCAATCTTCCTTGCAACAACATTCCCCTTAGGAGGCATTTTGATTCCTCCAATTACCTTCTTCTTCTTACACATAAAACTTTAATCTTCTTTCACAAGAGACCTACTTCCTTGCTCTAATACAACTCTGATGTATAATAGGTGTGCAACCTTCTCACAATGTCAAACAAATGAACATTAGATCAACTTCAAAACATATTTCAAAGAACTCATCAAAATTCACCTTTTCAGCATGCTTACCTTGTAGCATAGGAAACCCGGTTTAAGAGATTTTTTACTAATGTTTTCCAAAAAACTTCACAAAAAAATGGAGAATCAAATACCCTTTTTAGTTTTATACAACATATGAGAAATATGATATTGACTCCTTTGGACCATGTGCTTCAAAATTGACTTTTTCACAGTTTTAGGCCTCCAAATAGGCCACTTTTACAAAGGACTTGTGTTTGAAACTCTCTCTTTGTCCCAAATTCCAATTGGGAAGCACTAGGAAAGGTTCCAATCCACCAAATCCACTATCAAACTTCCATGGTATAGCCTCCAACCTATCAAACCCCAAAACCCTTATTTTTGAGCCAAACCAAGAGGGTTTATTGAAAGTAGGGGTTCCAAGCCACTCAACACCCAACCAACTCACTAAACACCCTTCATAGGTCCTGCACGAACTAAAATGACACTCATAAGGCCTCCGCTCTCATTAGTTTACCAAATCACCATCATGGTTGCTCACTTTTACATAAAAATTGGCACTGCCCAGCTTAGGGCATTACTCTACCGACCAATTTCATGCTCTCCCAGACTCCTAAATAAATTTGACATATACCCTATCATGATACACACCAATCCACTAAGTTACAGATCCATTATAGTGGGTGGATTGGTGAAAATCATTACATTATGGTCCTCACACCCTTACACAACCAAAACATAGTAGTCTTGAAGAAATGAATGAAACCCTCTTCAAATCTAGAGTTAAGACAAAAAAATAGGTTCAAATGGAGGTGAAAACATGTATCAACAACCATAGAAATATTCAGAGCATTATGCACCTATACGGGTCCGTACAAAGAAGAAAAACATAGGAAAACACAAAAAAATCACTAAAATTAGGAAGATTCTTTATTAAATTTGATTCTAATCTCATAGATCAACTCCCATTCGAGCTTTTACATCACATTTATATTGTTTTCATTCAAACTCAACTTCCCAATGTATCTAACTTCCTTTTGAACTCCTTAACTAACTTTATTTCTTGACAACTTTGCCAAAAATGCTTTTTTTGCAAATGTCAAGCCAAATCTCCCCCCTAAACACCTAAAATGACTCAAAAAGAACTAAATACATAATAAAATGGTCTCATAGACCTTATTTTAAAAAAAATTCATCAACAATCTACAATCGAGACCTTAAACCCATGAATGAACCAAACACTTTAAATGGTGCCCCTGCACCAGCAACTCGCTAAAGAGAAAAGTCTACTGCAAACCAAGGAAAAGGCCAATGAGAAGGATAAGAACCAAGTAGCCCAGGCTAATATGCCTGTGGGGTTATTCCAAGGAAAGCTAGAAACATCACCCTTTCTCACAACAATTAGAATATTTGGGAAGAACCTGGATAATTGCTTGATTGACTAAGGAGCATCAACCAGTGTTATGCCTTTGGCTGTGTGCAAAGCTCTGGGGATTGTCCCCACACCTTTAAGAAGAAAAGTAACCCAACTGGAAAAAATTGAGGTGAACATCATTGGGGAAATCAATCGTATCCCAATGCAGATCACTGTAGATCTGAGAGTGTAGCAAGTTATTGACATCCAGGTTGTGGATATCCTTGACGCATATGAAATAATCTTGGGATGAGACTTCACCCGAGCATTGAATGGGTATGCCGCAACTAATTTCTCTCACATGTGGTTTATGTGGAAGGGGCTTCCAAAACAAATTCGTATAGATCAAGAGCTTGGCATGAAGTTCATGATCACATAATATAACAACACCAATGAGGTGTTGTTTCCTGAAACAAAATTGGGCAATTATTGTCCTGTAACTTATCAAGAAAAATCAGAGCCTCAAGAGGAGGAGATAAATGTAGAGGTCTTCATGGTGCAATGTATTCCTCCAGCCAACTTGGCCTATGCACCCCACAGCCCAGAAATGTTGATAGAATCAGAAGATGATGAGTCCTACGAGGATGGTAACTTAGGGCTGCTAGATGGATTCCAAGATTTATTGGAAAAATGCATACAAGATCAACTTAGCTTGGAAACAAGGATGAATTTCCAAGAGCTCATGTTGCCTAGTTGGTGCAAGGTTCATAGTGTTACTCACTCTGAATTCGAGTGTTGCTTGTGTTAGATGGAGTGGAGCACATCAAAGGACAAGCTGCATTTCAAAAGGAGCCGCCAACCGAACGGCCTGCCACCAACCATGATGAGCATGTTCCCATTTCGGGAATGATGGACATAGATGAGCAACCAAGAAAGGATGCACACATGATTGGCCCCAAAGTCAAAGAACCCTCTAAGTTTTGGATGCTATGCTTTGATGGATCCAAGTCCAAACAAGGAGTCGGCGCCGGATTCAAGCTCATCAGCCCCACGAGTAAGACCTACTTTTTTGCTCATAGACTCCAATTCTATTGTACCAATAACATAGTAGAATATGAAGCATTAGTTCATGGTATTTTAATGGCCCTAAGGAAAAAGGTCAAAATGCTGCAAGTATTTGGTGATTTCAAATTGGTAGTGAAACAAGTCAAAAAATTATTCTCTTGCCATGACCGAAGGTTAGCAAATTATAGGCATAGAGTTTGGGATCTTTTAGAAAGCCTAGATTCCTTCAACATATAATTGATCCCACATTCTCAGAACCACACTGTCGATGCCTTGGCTCAAGCAGCTAGCACACTACAACCGCTCTCTTTGTCAGGACTTAAAAGATTCACTGTTGAGTTGACCTCCACCCCATCTGTGCCAGACAATGTTACCCATTTTTAGGTGTTTAATGATAAGAATATTCTCCAATTTATCCCTAGTTCTTATGTGTTTACAACCCAAATAATTGATGAAGCTAATCCTGAAGAAGTTGAACTAGACATAGAGGGGATCATCAACCTCAAAACAAATACAACTCCCAGAGGAATGGTTCAGCTTGAATGCATATTCGACCTAGATCATATCCAAGACCAAGATTAATGACCAAAGAAGGATTCCATAAACAACCAATGTGACACCCACAACCTCGAAACAATTGAACAAGTTAAAAATGTATTCATTCACAAGGCATTCATGCCAGAAGAGAAGAGAGAGATCATTGATGCTTTCAATAAATACCATGATGTGGTAGCATGGAGTTATGAGGATTTGAAGACATATGACACCTCCATTATCACGCACACTATCCCCTTAAATCCAAATGTTAGACCTTTTCAACAACGACAACATCCCATCAACGCATTGCTAGAACCCATTATTTACCAAGAAGTGCAGAAGTTGTTGTCAGCTAGAATCATCTTTCCAGTCAGGCACTCCATGTGGGTGGCCAATTTGGTCCCAATAAGGAAGAATAATGAAGAAATAAAATTGTGTGTGAACTTCCGCAGTCTAAATATAGCTTCAGAGAAGGATAACTATCCCGTTCCTTCCCTCGATGAGGTATTACATATTTTTAATGGATCGTAGATGATGTCCTTTCTTGATGGGTATTTTGGGTATAATCAGGTTATGGTGCAGTACGAGGGCATGCATAAAACAACATTCACCACGAAGTGGGGAACTTTTGCATACAGGAGAATGTCATTCGGAATCATCAACACTGGTGCCACTTTCTAGCATGCAATGGATATAGCTTTCAAGGATCTGATTGGAAAATGTATCATCATTTATATGGATGATCTTATAATGTTCTTGAAAAGGAAAGATAATCATGTTTCTGATCTGTGCAAAGTTTTTCAAAGGTGTTGAGAATTTGGGATTTTGCTTAATCCAAAGAAATGCATCTTCTGAGTCATTGAAGGCAAGCTACTTGGGCATGTTGTTTCAAAATGAGGAATCTCCATAGACCCCAAATGCATCCAATCCCTGCTAAAGATTTAGTTGCCAGGGAGCAAAAAGAGTTGAAATCTTTCTTTGGAAAGATAAACTTCTCAAAAAATTTAGTATGGGCTTTGTCGAGATTATCAAGTCACTCAACGCAATTTTGAAGCAAGATGCCAAAATTGAGTGGACTCTAGAGGCAAAGCAGACCTTCGAGGAAATCAAGAAAGCCATTGTTGATGCACTTGTACTAGTCAGCCCAGATTATTTGAAACCCTTTTACATATACTCTTTCGTTTCAGATCATTCATGTGCCAGCATTCTGACTCAGAAGGACGACCAAGGAAATGAGCACCCAATTGCTTTCATGAGTGCTCCCTTCAAAGATGTTGAATTAAGATACCACAACATGGAGAAACAAGCATATGCTCTTGTCTGAGGATTCAAGAAGTTCAGACATTACATCCTGCAAAACAAGGTGTTCGCCATTGTCCCCGATCCAGTGGTAAAGACACTACTAATGCAGAATGAGCTAGGAGAAAGAAGAGATAAATGGGTTACCTTCCTACAAGAGTATGACATGGAAATTCAACCAATGAAGTTGGTACGAGGATAGGCCCTCACCCGAATAATAGCTAAAAAAACAACTGAAGTGGGGCCTGAGCTTTTGGTTCAATAGTATCATCTCGAAGATGTTTCCCCCAGAGAATAGTACGATGATATTGTTTATTACTTATTGAACAACAAGTGCCCACCTCGTTTACAGGGAGCCCAAAAGTATGCCCTCAGACTGAAAATAAATAGTTATATGCTGCAAGGTTCTATACTATACAAAATAAATCATGAAGGAGTCTACATTCGATGCCTTGGAAAATAAGAAGCAATAAAAGTGTTGAAAGAATTCCATGAAAAGTTTGGCACTGGTCATGGATCTGGTCCTTCAACTGCTCATCAGATACTGTAAGTAGGATACTACTAGCCAACTATTTTCAAGGATGCTCACAGTCATGTTCACACATGTCACATTTTCCAGACCGCCACAACCAGAGAAAGGAATGTTGTTGTCCCACTGCAACCAGTCTTGGAGGTAAGGTCGTTTGTGCAATGGGGTCTCAACTTCATCAGTCTGGTAAGCCCACCATCATCTGTGGGTCACAGGTACATTCTAACCATCTCTAATTATTGTACTAGGTGGACAGAAGCTATTGCATGTAGGCAACGTACAACGGAGGTAGTTGTAGATTTTCTTGAAAGTTTTATTTTAAATCATTTTGGTTTCCTGTATGCTTTAGTATGTGATAATGGCCCTACCCTTGCCTCACTTAAATTCACCAGTTGGGCCTTTGACTATGGGATTTTCCTTAAGTTCTCATCCAACTACTATCCTCAAGGCAATGGCTTGGAAAAATCTACAAACAAGAATCTCATCACCATCATCAAAAAATTGCTTGATAGAAATCCTAAGGATTGGCGCACCTAGATTCGTTTTTCCCTCTGGGCAGATCATACACATCACAAAGTTGCCTTGGTTGATTCCTTGTTTCACCTTGTTTATGGCCCAAAGCCTATGTTCCCGATTCACCTAAAAATACCCACCCTCCAATTCATTAATACCTCTTAGGAAGAAGAGGATCAAAGAGAAGCTCGCTTGGCTGAGCTACTCCACTTAGAAGAAGTACACCACCATGCTATTGAAATTTTTTCCAAACATCAAGGCATGGTCAAAAGATGGTTTGATCGGCAACAAAAAGTCAAGGCCTTTAGGATTGCTGATTTGGTCCTATGTTGGGGCAAGGCCCATGAGAAGAAAGGGGGACATGATAAATTCAATGAGCTCTGGCTTGGCCCCTTTCAGATTGTTGAAATCCTTAGAGATAATGCTTTTCTCCTCAAGACCTTAACTAGTGACGATGTTCTATGTTGGAAAAACAAGGACAAACAACTAGGAGGGGGGGTGAATCAGTTGTCATGAAATATTTAACTTTTAAAAATTAATTTAACTTTAATCCTAGATCTAATGAATGAACAATAAACCATAAATAATCAGCACATCAGAAACATAGAAAACAAGAAGATTTTTTTTATGTGGAAACCGTATTAGGGGAAAAACCACTTTGGATGTTAGTCCACAAGATTATACCCTGTTAAAAGTATAAAGAATAATAATGGGAATGCACATGCATTTAGGCACACTGCCTAGAGCTCACTACTCAAATACAATGGAAGACACACTATCTTAAAAAGAGATTCGTATTATAACCATCCAGATTTTGAACTGAGAAAGTATCTTCTTCAAAAGCCTGATTACAGTTCTAGTTAAGCACAATTTTTCACTCCTCTACAAACATCATCACACTCTGCTATACCTTCAAATGATATTCTCACATACACACATAGGAGCACAATGAGCATACTTCCATTCAAACAAGCAACCATTCTTATATATCCACAACATGAATTACATCAACAACTTTGTCGGCCAAAATATAAAACATAGAACATTTACACAATATCAGCCCAAATTTACAAATAAATTTTCAATGCGAATCAAACACCGTCAGCCAATATTATCTTGTGGCCCAAAACAACATCCTCGAGCACACCAAAAATTCAAATTTTAAT
>VDFB02002975.1:0-16102 GCA_007258455.2 Sequoia sempervirens
TGCATATGAGGAGCTTCAGTCATCTGAAGATCCAACAAAGGTCGAGAGAATTCATGCAGAGATTTCCAAGCTATAGGTGGGTAGAGACCGCATAAAGAGAGAGTGCTTAGAGGTTGTCGAATGGGAGGCCACAATTGTTGGATGAGTAGGGGGCCTACAACATGCACTGGATTCTCTTATTAGTTCATGATTGCATACTACCATCACTTGACGGACTGTCTCTCAATAGACCGTATCTCAATGGGTGCGATCACCAAGTCTCGAGGGATCTGGTAGCCACATACCACATTAATATTGTATATTTTATGACATGTATAGTTAAAAATTGGTTATATATATATGATCTTTTATGTTTTTTTGTTTATCCTTATGTGTTTAAGTTAGATGAAAATGTGATTTATGAAATAATATTTGTAAGACTATCGATAATAAATGTCTCCATTATCTAACATGTTTTATTCAAGATCTAATTAAAACTATCATAGTTTCTTTTAGATGCAACATTATGATTAAGTATGTTATGTTAAATTAAATGCACCTATGATCTAATTAAAGAATATTAAATGCATAAAATAATCTAATCTAACACAACATACAAGATGAAATTGAATAGTATAAAACCTAAAGTAACCACCTAAAATTAATTTAAATAATTACTTTAGTATTAAAGACACACAAATGGTTGTTTGTCAAGAACGAAGCAATGTGAGAGAATATAGAATGTTATCTACCAACTCTAACACCACTGCTTAATCATTTCACACTATTCAAGAAGATTAGACATAGTATCAGCACAAATGCACATAAATAATAGGTTCTTTAAGAGGTGTGCCATCCATTTTTGTTAATATGTATGCTCCAAACCCATAACTTTCATCAATTATATAAGGTCCTAACCAATTAGGGCTGAATTTTCCTTTTACAGTTGGGGCGACATTGATGTTATGTTGGGTTCACCAAATATACAACCACTGAAACCTCATCCCTCTAATCTAGAAGAGGCCCCACAAAACCTAGATCTGTTAACATTGGAGCTGGTCTATATATCTATTTTAATTTGATATATGTGATGGTGGAAAACATGCTTGAAATCGGTGGTTGTATCGTCTAAATCATACATACATACAACTAATATTTTCTAGGTTTCATTTTATAGTTATATATATGCCAGGTTTACCAAAATGAAACATACAAAATAGTAGTTATATGTATGTATGATTTAGGAGATATAACCATCAATTTTCTACAAGTTTTACTCAAGGAAACCCTAGAGGAGAATCTCAATCAGGATGGAATAAGGGAAATAAATTTACAGCCAGGGTATACAAGGTTTGGGTAAAGAACTACTTGAGGGGAGTTCACACATAGAGATGGGGAGGGCTTGGGGGAAAGACAAGGAGGAATGTAAAATATTATGTGCAAGACTTAAAAAATGACACAGAAGAAACCGGAATGCAGAGATGGAGTGGAGATGGGAGGTGCACCACAGAGAAATTTGAGATGTACTCCGTGACAGATCCTAAGGTAATCCCAAAATATGGTTTCCAAAGAGACATCTTTGGGACTCATGCACCTGGGTTGGGATGGTTGAGTGGGTTGGGGTTTGGGTAGAGCTGGAATCTCCAGCGGTGACATGAAGTGAGATACTTTGAGCCAAAGGGCTATGCTAGGACTCATGTACCACAAGTAGCATATTAGTCCCATCCCTCTTTTGGAAAGTTAAGATCTAAATTTTTTCTCCTATCTCTACTCTTCCTTCTAAACCTAATTTCCAGATCTGAACCTGTTACAAGATCTGCAAAACAAAATATTGTGTTGATTTTATTATGGGGGATTTCCCTTGGTCAAACCCATAGTTTGGTAATTAAACCTTGATATAAATGATAGATCTTGAAAGCAAATGTTAGTACAAGCCCTAATGTTAAGTGCATCTAAGACTAGGAGATCTAAAATGCAATGAAACCCTATTCAAATGTGCTAGAATAAGATGCATGAATGAAACATAGAGATGATGACTCACTTTGGGAGATCTCTAATCACCCTAATAAGTCATAATAATGCATGTACCTTCCTTTAGGAAAAAATTAGAGTGATAGTGGAGGATGGGATCACTTAGGAAAAAAGTCATCAGGCTTGGTTCAATGGCTAGTTGCATCTCCCCAACCTAGAATCCATCATGATTCACCATAGGCAACCATCATCAATCCTTGACATTGCTAGATATTGATTGAAAGTGAGCTTGAAGACCTACAAAAACACTATAATGTTGCTCCAAGATTTCAACTTTTCTTATTGCTTGCTCTTGAATGCTCTTGTGAAAGTATGCTTGAGTGCTTGTGAATGCTTAGATATTGAATTTCTTTTCTAGATGAAAATAATGATTTGAAACCTTGTTTATATAGGAAATTCATATAATTTACCATTTATTAGATCTCAAATGCCAACATCAACCAAAAATTTGAATTAAAATCCTTAATTTCTCACTCAAATCCTAAAAAGGGGACACACGAGACTCATACACCACTTGTGGCATATGGGTCCCACCTAGGGGGACTCATACACCCAAGGTGGCATATGAGTTCCAACCTAGCTTTCCGAGGTGAGAAAATGTTGGGTTGTTAGAAAATTGAATGCCTTTGCTGATTTTGTCAAGATTTAAACTTAAATAAGCCTTGAGATCCAAAATAAATGGTCTTAGGGTCCTATTATTGATGATTTAAATGGTCATAAATACAGGGGTACTAAAATAGGTCCAAATTAAGTGTGAAATTGTACCATCTACAAGAAGACTATACAATTTTCTACACTATAGATACATTAGGCATGCACCATATTCCATCTTATTCATTGATTTGGTTTTTGTTAAGCATCTCATGTAGGGTCAATGGTTCTTAATTTTAGGAAGAACTCTCTAAGGAAGTGTAAGCTTCATGGTTGGGTGGTAAAAGCGTTTGGACCGTGTTCTCATCTCTTGAATTGCAAATGAATATAAGGGTCAGTGGTGGTAGGAGACTATATTATTTATATACTCACATTATTATTGAATTATTATTTGTATTTATACTTTTAGATTGTACATTCATTGAATTGTGGATGGTTATTGGATTGGACTATTGAAGATTCCAATGTTTGTGTATATTAATTGTACTCTTATTGTATTATTATGACTTTTTGGTGATGGACTGACTAAAGTCATCTATTGTATTGTGTGTTATTACACATTCTTATTATTATACATATTTATTTCTCATGTATTGAGGTACTTGCAATTACTTGTTAATATGATTATTTTGATGTTTACTTGGAATATCTATGTTACATTTTGGTATCAGAGCTCTAGGTTAAACACTAGGGCCTTTATCTACTATGCTAAAGATGTAAAACTTGACCCAAATAGCACTAGGATCATTGGTCCATATTCTTGCTAATGTGTTTTTTGGTGCTTGGTGTGTGATAGCTCAAGTGCTTGTTTTGGTGGGCCAATGTTTGGATTTTGTATAGGTGACATAGGTAACATTTTGAGGGTTTAGTGTGAACCAAACCATGTAGTGATGTAGTGTGTTGAGGAGGAAGATTGCCTCCTAGATCTTAGTACATTTTACAAGGATGGAAAGATACCCCTAGTTGACAGTCTCTTGAGTGATGGACGATCACTCTTCAATGAGTTTCTCATTGTGTGAGGACTTTGGTTGGGTCTCTAAATGTGTGATTGTGTTGTTGGTAATTGAATTGAAAGAAAAGTTTGTTTGATTTCCACCACAATGGAGTGATGAAAAATGGACCTATTTTCCTTATTTCATTCAAAATGTGTGCTATAAAATGCAAATGAAGAACATTAAACAAATCTAACCAAAAAAAACTTAAAAGGAAGATCTAGAAAGGGGAAAATGTTGTGTACCTTTCACCAAAAGTCACCTTTTGAAGCTCACTAAGGACTCATTTTCCCTATGGAAAATGGGTCCTAGCTAGGGTTTTTGGAAAATACTTTCCAGCTTCTTTTTTGCCAAGTTTTCACTCCCAAATTCTAGGTGCTTAATTTCAAAAAGTTGGAAATAAAATATATAGAAGAGTTTCTGTGATTTGACAGTTTTTCTTGCAACTTTGACAAGTTTGCAACTTTCTTCAATTTTTCTCTTCAATTGATCTTCAACCTAAAATTTACAATCACACATCAAAGAGAGAAAAATGTTGTTTGTCAAGTGAATGGGGGTTTTCCTTGGTCAAACCCTATTTTGGTAATTAAACCTTGAAATGAAATGAAACATAAAGAAGGAATGATGAATGGAAAATAATATGTAACAACTCACCAAACCTTATTTGAAACCCTGGAGTACAAATATGAAAACTATCATGAAGTGGCCTCAATGAATGCAAATATTGATCATGAAACTTGATATGAGATAATGCCTTTGGTATGCTTGATTAGATCTTGAACACTATATTGAGATATTAGCTCAAACAACATGCATTATGCAAGAAATATTTGATATGATGAATGAATCTTGATTGCTGAAATAATCTTCTATAAATATGCCCTTGAATGCCTTGAAATTGCTCTTGAATTCTCTTGATCACACTTGCTCATAAACTTGCTAAAATGCTTGAAGAATTGAAATTGCTAGGATTGATTAGGATGAAATTAAGTGAAATAACCTTGTATTTATATGAATTTTAACATTAATTCCTAAAATTAAAACATCACAAGATGAAAATGAATTGTAGATTTGAAATCATTAAAATACCACCAAAAACACATTTTAAAGTGGGGCCCTATGTCTAAGTGAGGCCCCATTCTGTCAAGTGTGAGATGGGTCCTGAAACCACTTACCTAGGACACACATCAGACAATGACAGCGTGTGTAAGAAATAGGGTCATAGGTCCTAGAGAGTGAAAGGGTTGTTTGCATCTAGGTCTTAACCAGGACGCACATCTTCAAAGAAGTTAGATGTTATGTAATGGAATTTATGAATATATGGTTTTATCCCCTCGAATGTGAAGTAGTGGAGTGAGATTTAGAATTGAAGGGAGCCAATTAAATAAAATTAACCTCAATCAATTATGAATCCATTTTATTTAAAAGGAGCCTAAACTTAATATGAATATGAAAAAATATTACAACATAAATTGAGGCACAGAAATTAAGCTCACTTATTTATTAATTATTTCAAAATTAAGTGTGAAAAAGGGATACTTTTTCCTACACTACAATATCAAGTATTGTTGCTTTTTCCCCTAGTATGATATGTTTGAGAGATTCTTTTTGGTGAGGGTTAGTTAGTCGAGTTTTTTGAGAAGTCCTTTCATATATGTTTTCTATCTCGATGTCTTGATTGATGTTTATTATGAATGTGTAATGACCCTTGATTGGTCCTAGTTATGTTATGTGTCCTATCAGGATGTGTGTATATGGATGAAATGATTGAGACTAGTGTTAATGTTTTGGATCATGATAGAGTATCATGAAGTGTCTTATGTGATTTTATGCATTGAAATCAATGTGGGTATGTTTTTTTCCTAAAATGTAAAATTGTGTTCTTCTGGTAATGTTGCTAATGGTGCATTGTGTATTGCATTCTTAGTGAAGTATTATCGTATGTGTGAAGTGACCATATAAGTGCATGAACGAAATGTTGTATTGTCATAATAGAAAATTTGGGTCAATGACTTATGTCCTAAAAATCATGTTATCCTTGGGATTCTTGTGAGAACCTAGATAGGTATTTGTATTGTTTTCCTATTGCATGAAATGCATGTTTAATTGTTAAAAGAAATTATGCTTAATAGTCCAACATTATGTTAATTTGTCTTAGAACCTCAATTGTAATGTTCCTTATGAAATACATAGATATCATGTTGTTTTACCATGTGGTGATGATGTATGATGTGAGTAATGTGTGTGTCATTGCATTTAATTTCATTGTGTGTCATTGTGTTGAAATGTTAGTGGACGAGGAGGAAATGAGTGAGCAGATCCCCAAAGAAGAGGTCCTCCTCAATCAGTTCATTGACTCTGACTGACCAGTATGGGAAATTTCATGCAACCGGATTGGGAACTTATGTGATAGTTGATGACAACCAAGTTTTCCCAAAACTGATAAAAGAACAGGAAGAGCCTAGTGGTCCGGGTGATAATAGTCTATGGACACTATATTTTGATGGTGCCAAATGCAAGTCTGGCTCTTGTGCAGGCATCTGACTACTATCCTCGATCGGATTGGAAATCCTTAAAGATTTATATTTCTAGTTCCCATACTTGAATAATGATGCCGAATATGAAGCTTTGGTTCATGGTTTGTGTCTTACCGAACAAATGGGTGTAAGAAAAGTGCAAGCATTCAGAGATTCAGAGTTGGTTGTAAGCCAAATCTGTAGGTGGGCAGCCACCAAAAATAGAAGAATGAAGTCCTATAGGCACAAGATATGGGATCTAATTGAAATATTTGAAGCTTTTAATATATAGGTCATTCCACGATCTCAAAAGAGTTTCGCTGATTAGATGGATTTGATTGGTTTGCAATTTGAACAAGTCATTTTCTAACTATTGATCCCTAATAATAACCAAAATTGGAAGGTCTTTAAGGACAATCTTCAGATTTCCTCCTTTCTATAGAACCAAGGAACATCATCTAACCATTTACAAATGAAAGTGGGAAAGGCTTTAGAGGGATAAGTGATCCAGTTAAAAGGTAACAAGCTCCCTCGAGGTTTGATTTCACTGGAGAATGTTTTTGACTGTGAGAATGCTAGAAATAGTAAAAAAAGATTCATTGCTAATGAGAAAGACTATGAAGAGCTCAATGTTAGAAATGGTAGAAAATTGAAAATCATAAAGGATGTTTCACAAAAGGACAAAGAAATACTCAAGGGACTATGTTCTAAATATGATGGGGTCATAACTTGGACCTATGATGATCTTAAGGGATACAATCTGGGCATAATTCAACATACTATTGACTTGGCCAAAGGATCAAAACTACTTTGACATAAGAAAAGGTTGGTCAATCCAAAATTTGAAGCATTGATGGCACAAGAGCTTACTAAACTGATTGAGTGTAGGATCATATACTTGATAAAGCATTCCATGTAGGTATCAAATATCATACTAGTAAGAAATCTAAGAATGGGGACATTAAATCTATGTAGATTTTAGGGATTTGAACAAAGCTTCGCTAAAAGATCACTACCCCTTACCTTCACTGGAGTAGATCTTGTAGACTGTCGCCACATCAGAGATGTTCTCATTGCTTGATGGTTTTTTGGGTTATAACTAGGTCTATGTAAAGAAGGAAGACCAACATAAAACAAAATTTGCTACCAAGTGGGTAATGTTTGCATATGCAAAGATGCCATTTGGGATCTCCAATGTTGGCATGAACTTCCAGTGTGTGATGGATATCACTTTCAAAAGGTTAATTAATCAAATCATTTTAATACATTTGGATGACTTAACAATTTTTTCAAAATCGAAGGATGACCACTTTGATCATCTAGAGGAGGTCTTCCAGAGATGCCAAAAGTTTGGGATTTCCTTAAATCCCAAGAAGTGCGTCTTCGGAGTACCCCAAGGAAAATTGCTTGGATTTGTAGTATCAAAGGAGGGAATAGCAATATACCCCAAAAGGGTGAAATCTATTATGGAGCTACCTTTTCTAGTCAACCAGAAGGGGCTGCAGTCTTTCTCAGGGAAGATTAATTTCGTTAGCCGGTTCATTTCAAAATTTGTGAGAATCATAAGGCCTATCATGCCAATGTTAAAGAAGAATCTGGTCTTTAAATGGACTCCCAAAGGAAAGATGATTTTTGAATAGATAAAGGTAGCCATCTCCATAGCCCCTATGTTAGCTAATTTGAAATTTTCCAAAGATTTCCTGCTTTACGTCTATAGTGGCCCATACAACATAGCTTCAATACTCACTTAGAAGGCATAAAACAATTCTAGAGAGAATCCAATTGCATTTTACTCAAGGACCCTTAGAGGATATGAAGCTAGGTACAATTTTGTAGAAAATAGGAATTTTCTATTGTTAAAAGCCTCAATAAATTTTGACACTTGGTTTCGGCAAATAGAATCACTACTCTCATCGCTCGTCCTAGTGTGTGGGAGTATATCACCAAAGGAGAAATAACCAAGAAGAGGGATAAACAGATCACCAAGATCCTAGAGTATGATGTCAACATTAGACGAACCAAGCTGGTTCAGGGAAGAGGTCTTTGTGAATACCTTGTGCAAGAACTAAGCTCCTTGGTGAAAGAAGAAATTGATTAGGCCTACACAAACTAGTTTGAGTCTGATGAATCATAGGTGGTGGATCAGACATGATATATGCAAGAAGGGAAATATCCGACCAACATTCCACAACACAAAAGGAGTTACTACCAATTGTAGGGCATCGGGTATGTACTAATTGAAGGGATTTTATTCAAAAAGAATTATGACGATATCCTACTCCAATGTTTAGATAAGCCCCAAGCGGAAAGAGTTTTGAATGAATTCTATAGTAGTCCTGAAGGTGAACATTTCTCCACCAAAACTATAGCCATAAAATAATGCAGGTAGGATACTATTGGCCCTCCATGTTTTCCAAAGCACACCATCTGGTGTGAAAATGTACTTAGTGTCAATATTTTGTTGGCAAGAGGAAGAATTTTGTTATGCCGCTTAGTCTAATTGTCACCAAGGAGCCTTTTTCCCAATGAGATCTAGATTTTGTTGGAATGATAAACCCTATTTCCAACGCTAGCCACAAGTGGATACTTACGGTAATTGACTACTTCAAAAGATGGATAGAGGCTGTTTCCCTAAAAAATGCTATAGAAAGTGAGATTGTAAGTTTCCTTGAAGAGCTAGTAGCAAGATTTGGTTTTCCAAAAACCATCATATCTAATAATGCATGAGATTTTGTGGGTTCTGGAATGTGTGAATTTTCTCTCAAATATTGGGTCTACCTCAAGACTTCATGAAATTATTACCCACAGGGAAATGAATTGGCGGAGTCGACCAACAAGAACCTGGTTAGGCTAATCAAGTACATCGGGTCGAAACGACAAAGGGAATGGAATAAGCATCTACGGGCTACTCTACGGGCTGATAGGATCATGCCCAAACAAATCTTAAAGGCTGTCCCAGATGAATTAGTATATGGAAAGGAGGTAGTGCTACCTGTTTCTATAGAAATCCTGATGTTACAACTGATCAAGGCTTTAGAAGTCGAAGAAAGAAATAAAATGGAAGTTAGGTTGGTAGAACTCCTGAATCTTGAGGAAACAAGGGAAAAGGTTTACAAAGCCATGATTGGACACCAAAAAGCAGTCAAACGATGGTTCGACAAGAAGGTCTCCATCCAAAAGTTCTGAGAGAGAAGCCCAGTATTAAAATATGATGAGCACAGTGCAAAACCAGGTCAACATACGAAATTCAAAGCACTATGGAAGGGTCCCTTCCACATTCACACATGCAAGGAAAAGAATGCATATGAGCTAGAAGACATGGACGGTAACATTTTGGAGATACCAGTTAATGATATTCATCTAAAATTATTCCATTAAGGTATGCAAGTTTTAAAATTTCTCACTGTTATGTATTATATGTAATTTTTTTTGTAAAATCATTTTTTTTTGCTAATAAGCCATGGGAATAACAAGGAGGAAGTAGAAATGTATCTTATTGCATTATATTCATAAAAAAATTACAATTTAATACAATCCTAGGGCTCAGATTAAAGCATAAAGCTCTCTTGAGAATGTTGGAAATAGGATGCCATTTAATTGCAAATCCTAAACATTAATTATTTCATGTATCTCCTAGATTCTTGGAATGTGTTCAACAACACTAAGATTAGGATGAGATTAATATTTGGATGAAATAAATCATGAAATGTACATTTGTATTTATTCCTAAATAATAGGAGCATGTGGGTGCACACATGGTAAGGTGAAACTCACCTTGTGTTCAGTTAACTATACAGAGTAACAGTTAACACTTCTGAATGCATGTAAAGATCCTAGGAGTTAGGATTTGATGTTTGCATGCTTGAAGTTCAGTTAAGTTTAGTTAAGTTTAGTTAAGTTCAGTTCAGATTAGGTTCGGGGCCTGCATTTTAGTTTAGTTTAGTTCGGCCATAATCAGCTTAGTTTAGCTTTAGTTTATTTAGTTTAGTCTGGCTCAGTTTTAGTTCGGGCCAGCTATCTTCACAGCATGCAAGTGCACAAGCGCATGTTGCTATTTGAGTTGCATGTAGTTAGCTTCAGTTAACTTGTAATGCATGGCTAATAACATTGAGTTGTATGGCAGATAACATGGACTACCTCCAGTTAACAAGGGATGACCATTCTTTGGGAATGGTGTTGAGTAAATGTTTTAGTTAACTATAAAGCACTTGAAGCCAACTTGGGCGCCTAAGATGCTTTAGTGGATTTACCTCTCATGCATGATAAGATATTTCTGAAGGCTCAGTTAAGTAGCTTTACTTATAATTTTACCTGAGGAATAGCTTTGGGAATTTATCAATCAAGTGAAGGAGAAGTTGTATCTTCGGGCCAGATCAACCCAAATGCATGATGCAATACGTCAGAAGCTTTAGTCTTCAATCGAAGAACCCAATTTGAAGGAATACTATGGTGTAACTTTCAAGGGCTTGAGCTTGGTTTATTGTAATTATCACCATTTGAGATTACAAGGCTGTATTGTCTATATATCCTTCATTCAAGTTGGAAGAAAGTTTGAGATTGGTTGTAGGGTGAAGAAGATTGGAAAAGAGCAGAAGGAGGATTATTACAAGAAACGGAGCTTGTAACTGCAGAAGCTTCACAGAATACCTGGTGGAGTTTTTTCCCAAAAGGGTTTCTCCACGGTATATCTTGTGTGATCCTTCTATTATCCTGTCTAGTTCTTCTTAATAAATCTCTCTACATTCTACAACAGTAAAATGGATTAATCAAGATAATCATCCACAAAGAATTTATGTAACAAAGAAAAGACTTACTTAGAACAACAATTTTGAAGTTTTACAGAGTATTAAGCTAAGAAAACACCTCATTTTTCAACATTTGGTATCAGAGCTGAGGTTGGGTAGAGTATTGGGACGCCTTTCTCTTAAAAGATTGGAGGTTTTTTAGCTTAGTGGGAGCTTTTATTATTTTTGTTATTTGCTGATTTTGGAATTAAGTTTTGTTACAATGAATTCAAGGTTATAGATTGAAAGGTTCAATGGTTCTAACTATGAAATGTGGAAATAAAAAATGGAAGATCTCTTGGAAGAAGAGACTGGGGTGGTTAGCGTACAATAATAATGAGACAAAGACACCTACAACTACTTTACAGATGAAGATTAGCTAAGCAGACAAGGCTACAAGAGGAACAATACAGGTCTTGTCGATGTCAGTTCTTTTGAATGTTTTAATGGAAATTAGTATATATAAATTATGGAAAAGAATAGGGGATATTTATCAAACTAAGAGTCTCACCAATAAGTTGTATCTGAAAAGGCAATTATATTCATTGAAAATGAAAGATGGTGATTCAATAGAACAACATTTAAATGCTTTCAATTTAATTCTCAGTCAGTTAGCATCTGTAGATGTAAAGCTTGAGGATGAGGATAAGTGAATTTTATTGCTTTGTTCTTTACCAAATTCTTGGCAAAATCTAATTGTTACAATTAGTGGAAATGGTGCAGATCCAAAGATGGAAAAAATTATTCTACCTCCCATCGTAGAGCATGAGGAGGAAGTTCATGATGAAATCCAAGATGCCTTGTTTGTACAGGTCTAAGAAAAAAGGAGCCTAAGGAAACAAGGAAGGGAAGGGTATCCAGCGACCGCTAAGGTAAAAGTGTTGGAACTCGGGAGAAACTAGACATGTGAAGAAGGATTGTAAGAACAAGAAAGAGATCATTCTTCTACGAGAGAGTCCTTAGATAATAGTAATGATGCATTGGTTATTTTAGCTAATATTGTTTGTGATAACTCTTTGCTTCATGTTTCAGAGTAATCTTCATAGAGAGGATGGTAGTCACGATGCCATGTGTGACTTGGTATCACAGTTCAATGGGAATTGTTGGCAGTGACTTGGATGCATCATTGGTAAGGTTATCTCCATGTGGTTGGAGATATGGTTTCTTGGTTTAGAGTATATTTGTTATGGATGTCATGGTTTACTCTTGATACTAGTTTAGAGTTTGGCATATTTACATGGTTCTCTTGAGACTAAGATGTATAAGTATGTTATGATGCATGTGATCTCCTAAGAGGAGATGGTTAGATCATGGATGTCATGTTTATGATTCTTGATTCATGATTGGAGTTTTGACAATGATCTTGTGTAGTTCTCTTAAGTTTTGGGTACATTAATCATTTGCATGTCTACTTCATGAAAGTGTTGTGTTGCATTTGGAGTTTGGCATGGATTGGTTGGTTACAGGTCCTCATGGATACTTGGAGAAATAGGTGAGGTTGGAATTCTCTTGTGGTAATAGACATTTGTTGGAATGGTTACTTGTGAGAAAAGTTTTTCAACAAAAAAGATCGAGGAGTCTACACCTTGGTTGAATGTGAATTCAACACACTTGGTGGTTTAGCATGCCTCTAAAGAGGTGGTTTGATTACAGAGGCTTGGGAAAGGTAATGGTTTGGTTGATAATGGGAAGGTATTAATTGAGAAAAGTTAACACTTTAATTAATGTTCTAGATTATCTTATGAAACCATACATATAAGTTCTCTTGGTTTTAATCATTTGCTTGGAAGCTTCATGATTATGCAGGTTGCATTTGAAGTTAGCATGGATTGATTAGTTGGTGCAAGAAGGCCATTGGCTTTGAGACTTGTACTTGTTTTATTATTCCTTATTTAGAATAATTGCAATGTATAATGTCAAGTGGGAGAATGTTGGAAATAGGATGCCATTTAATTGCAAATCCTAAACATTAATTATTTCATGCATCTCCTAGATTCTTGGAATGTGTTCAACAACACTAAGATTAGGATGGGATTAATATTTGATGAAATAAATCATGAAATATACATTTGTATTTTATTCCTAAATAATAGGAGCATGTGGGTGCACACATGGTAAGGTGAAATCCACTCATAGTTCAGCTTAACTATATACTCGAGTAACAATTAACACTTTAAATGCATGTAAAGATCCTAGGGAGTTAGATTTGATGTTTGTATGTTTGAAGTTCACATCCAGCTAAGTCTTGTTAAGCCCAAGCTTAGTTCAGACTGCCCACCAGCTTTAGCCCGGCCCAGCTTAAGTTCTAATCAATTAGTTTAGCTTTGAATAGTTTAGTTCGGGCTTAGTCTGCCCGGGCCCAGTTCAATATCTTCTCGCTGCATGCATGTTGTTATTTGGAGTTGCATGTAGTTAGTTTGCCAGCTTAACTTGTAATGCATGGCTAATAACATTGAGTTGTATGACGACATAACAGGACTACCTCCAGCTAATTAAGGGGATGACCCTTGGGAATGGTGTTGCTAAATAAGCTAACTATAAAGCACTTGAAGTTTCTCAACTTGGGCACCCAAGATGCTTTCTTTATTGGAATTAACTCCAAGTAATGATAAGATATTTCTGGAAGGCTCCGCTATAGCTAATTGTGGTGCCATCTTTGAGGAATAGCTTTGGAATTATCACCAAAGTGAAGGAGAAGTTGTAGCTTCAGTTTGGGACACCCAAATGCATGATGAACATGTTGTAAGCTTTAGTCTTCACTGAAGAACTCTACTTGAAGGAATATGGTGTACCTTTTCAGGGGCTTGAGCTTATGCATTGTAATTATCACCATTTGGAGATTACAAGGTTGCATATTGTCTATATATCTCATTCAAGTTGAATAGAGTTTGGAGATTGGTTATTGCAGGTGTGAAGAAGATTGGTAAAGATAGAAGAAGCATTCTCAAGCAAGAATTGGAGCTATTGTAATTCAGAGTTTGAATAATAGAATAATTCTTGGCGGAGTTTTTTCTCGAAAGGGTTTCTCCACGGTATATCTTGTGTGATCCTTCTATTATCCTGTCTAGTTCTTCTAAATAATTCTCTCTACATTCTACAATAGTAAAATGGATTAATCAAGATAATCACCCACAAAGAATATATGTAACAAAGAAAAAACTTACTTAGAATAGCAATTTTGAAGTTTTACAGAGTATTAAGCTAAGAAAACACCTCAATTTTCAACAAAGAAAACCCAAAAGGAGTTGCAAAGAAAAAAGGGGCAAAAAGGAGACAACATGCAAAAAACAATAAAGCTAAAGCTTCCAACCATTGTTAAGCAGTCAAAATGTCTCTTTGTTGGTTCTTCTTCTTCTTCTTCTTCTTTGACAGAATGAAAAGGGGGGTGAACACACAACACACATGGGCTTGACACATCACATACCTCAACCTCATTACCATGACTATATACCAAAAAATTGAAGTTTTTGTTCCATTCGAGCCTAGGAATGCGTTCCATGCCATACTACCAAAGTAGGAAGGTGAATATAGGATAAGATGATGAATGATGCCTCTTAGGTCCATGGTGCGGAAGTAAGTTAGGAGAGGAAACTCGACCACATCTTCCCCATAATCAATGTGTCTGCGGAGGTCCATAGCACTTGAAATGCTGACACTAGGGATAGCCACTTGCATAATCTTTCCAAGCTTGCCTACCATTGCAAAGTCAGACATCTGGTAGCATAATTCAATTATCCAGGGCTTGGTGATGTTCAAATTAAGCAGGGAGGTGATGAAGCGAGAAATGTTGGAGTTGCAACTTGGCTGGTTCTCATCTTCAACGTAGTCCTGGCTGACTACCCACTTGAACACAACACATAGGTGGTCACTCTTCTTTACCAGACACTTAATTTTGTCACTGGTAATCTCACCCACAAAGGTGTATTGTGGCCTCCTTGGTAGAAGCTAAATGGGAGTACCTAGGCTGACCAACATAATGACAAAGCAAAATAGGTTAAAAGATCAGGATGCAATAGGGAAGGCTTGCTAAACTAGAAGAGTTAAAATGAGTGAATATTTTTCTAAGGTGGCAAAGCTATTTATAGAAAGGTAGCACCGACGGGCTCAATGAACAAAAAATCTGTCTCACTGGGCAGAAATGGAGAAATTGTTAAAGCAACTAAAGTATAGGAGGTAAATCATACATTGAATCTGACATCATGCCTCAAGAAATTAATTTGGGCATTGGGAGTAAATTCCCTCATGTACCAATGACCGCCATGTGTCCATTGTCACCATCAATATCGATCTACTTATGGAAAATATGTTGATTAATGTGCTAAGCTTTGACAAAATGAATACACAATTCTTGTCAAAGTACCTTGTATCGCTTGAGCATGTTTCCCATAGTGATAAGCATGCTTTCCAATAAGATAAGCTTGCTTGTGAAAAGGGGCAGTGAGGAGAATGTATTGATTACATTCTCGTAGAAAATTTGGCATTCCCAAGGGATACAGATCCCTAGTCCACACGTATCACCTTGGTGGAAAAATTTAGTAAGACAATGATAACAACAACACTTTATTGCATGTACACAAGGGAATTGAATGGACCTAAAAGTGAAATTTTGAAAAAAGCAACAAGTAACCATTTCTCTAGGGAAGCTCTTTGCAATTTTTTTGGCTCAACAATGGTTGAAGCATCAAATTTTGGGAGACAGGTTAGGTTTTCCCCTAGAAAACTAGGCTATGTCAAAATTTTCAAGAGGGAGTCATTTGCTAATGCCCCGACAATGGAAGAACACCATTTTTCCCACACCAAATCGGTACAAGTTTCAAGCAACCTTGTTAAGAAAGAGTTCATGCAGGATTTTGGGGACAATATTTTTGACCCAAGGATGGTAAACCCTAAAAGCCTTAGGGAAGGGGTGTTGGAAGAAATGATCAAGTTTGGGGGATCTGAAGGTTTTACGCTACGGATTTGGAATTGTGGTATGCCAAAATTCATGTTGCCCATTGTACACCCATGTTCAAAACTGGTGGATGCATGTGCAAGGAGTTTTGACAAGGAAATGAGGGTTATAATTGGTAGAAAGATAAGGGTTATAGTTAGTGCAACAACCATTTGGGATATGTTATGTATCCCTACTAACCGAGGAACTGTTAGCTTC
>VDFB02002977.1:0-23284 GCA_007258455.2 Sequoia sempervirens
CATCTTGTCGGGTATTTGATCAATTAAAGCCTTGAGATGCACAATATGGGTTAATTAGGGCCTATAAGTGATAATGTAAATGTTGAATAGGGCTTGGTACATAGAAATCAATGTGAAAGTGTGATTAGATACACTTTGCAACACTAAAATTAGTTCCACATAGCTTAGAAGGGCACAAAAACCAATGTGAATGTGTGAATCACACTACAACACTAGTTTATCATTAAGTTTACATTAAGAATCTTTTAGATTGATGTGATAATGTTATTAAACATATTTTCTAATGTTGAATTAAGGAGAAATAAGTTAATTAATTATAGAAGAGCATGAAAGTCCTCCACAAGACTTTACAACACCTTTACAAGACGTCATTAAACATATGCTATTTGATTTGCAAGGGTCCAAGACCTAGTGTGGACACATAAAATGCCTCACAACACTAGATTAAGACCTTATTAAGTCCATTTTATTGTGAATTAATCCCATGTCAAGAAAAGGGTCCTTTTTTCTATGACACATTTAGCCAACATTTTAGTGAGGATGAAATTGCTTCAAACCCACACTAAAGTAGCCATTCAAGAGAGATCCACATGCACAGATACAAATTACAAAGAATGATAAAGATCAAGGAGGTTGCGCAAGCCCCCAAGATACAAAATTATGCAAAGACAAAATGCAAAGGAAAATGAAAGGTAAGATGGTGTACTCACTATAGGGCCACATAAGTAGTTGTTTGCGGGGTGAGAAAGCCCAAAAGGTAAGATACATGGGTATGTGCAAGATCATGGAAAAAAATAGGCCCCTTAAAATTGCTTAAAAATTCAGAGAAAAATCAAGAGTTAAGAGGCAGCTTGTGTAAAATTTTTGAATAAGATATCTATATTAATTTAAAAAATATGTAAGAATAGAATCCTATAGAAATTTAATTCTGTTTTATAAACTACTAGGTTTATTTTAAAAAAACAAATCTATTTGGTGAAAATTTGAAATTTCAAATGCTTAAGTAGTACTTAATTTCAAAGGGAAAATAAGAAGTGGTGTCTATCTAGCCAACCTAACCACAATAAAATGATAATATATTTCTATAAGTTTTTAGATATATTAAGAGGGACTCATGTCTGATGTGATGCATATTTTTTTTATAGAGTTTTTCCAAGTAAAATAGTCAATTATGATTTTTATTACAAATTTTTTAAAAAAATATAAAAACTCATATGTGACCTTGCCTTAGCGGTCAAAACTTCATGAAATTCATTTTTTTAATCCTATAGTATAAAAACATAGAATGTTAACATATTTTGGATTCAAAATGTGATACCCTTTGAAGCTATAGATGCTTTTCAATCTGACCTATCAATCAAGACTTTTAATCGTGAATTCAAAATGAGAAAATGAATAATAATTGTTTATTAAATTCAAGTAAAGAGATAATTTATATTGGTGGAAAGTTGAGAATCTCCTTTTAAAACCCTTTTCATTTCATCAATTTTGGGTAAAAAAATGTGGAATCAACCACACGAGACCATCATATCACTTACATATCACCACTTTTGGCCCATCATGATCCTACATACCCACATATGCTGGTTGGTATGCACTCACAAACACAAAGATGGCTATGGGGAAAATTCATGATGCTAGGTGGGCTTCCCGGTCAACCATGTCAAAGTTATGCCTGTTGATAACTTTAACAAGGTGCCACAAAACAAACAAAAAAAATTGTGGAAAAAAAGAAAGGGTACCACAATCATACAAGTTGTATTTATGTAATGTAAAATGTAAAATGTAAAATGTGAAAAGATGTTCAAAGGAGTCTTGTTCAGTTTATGCAAGGTTAGTCACTTAGGGAACATTATGTCTATTATCTCCAAGAGAGGAACAATCAAAGAATAGAATATTCATAGCTTAGGGGTTGCAGTGCATGACATTAAACCACCAAGAGGAATGTAATATGCTAAGATAGATCACACTTATGAAGGACATCACACCCAATGTCATCCACAAAGTGACAAGCACATCAAATAAATGACAAGGCTACATTAGGAACCAAGAATGAAAATGAATTAATGGTAATGTATTCCCCCCATTTTAAAGGAATTTCTACACATCATTATGTGAGAAATTACTTTAAAGTAGAAAATAGAAGAAAAGGTAAAAAGAAAACAAGAAATGAGAGCCAACTCGGAAAGCTCTATGCCAAGTCATATGTTTCGAAGGTAGGTTGCATCTTGTCAAGGAAAGTGAAAATTAAAGAAAGGTTGTATGTCACTTGCAAGCCAATCTTAAGACTTGTGTTGCTCATCTTTCGGGCTTGTTCTTATATGTTCATGAAAATTTACTTGAGTGTTAAAGAGACAACAAAAAATGACATGCAAGGGATAAGGTTGTCTAACCCTTTTCCCCCCATTTAGTGTAGGACAAGGGTGAACCTAAAGTGTATGATGGTATGTTTCCCCTTGCAATGGATGCAAGACATGTAATAGTGAGAATGTGCTTATCCTACAACTATTACATTGCAAGGAGGAGCAACTAAGGTTATTTATGTGAATAAGGAAGAGTCTTGGAAGAGTCTTGTGTGATATTATTGATGTTGAGTGAAGGAGAATAACCGAGACCATGAGTTGGGTATGTGCAGGCTCATCATGGAAAAAAACAAGCCATTAAGAGGCAAAAAAAATAGAAAAATCAGAGTTAGGCAACTTGCCATAAAAAATTGAATAAGTTATGTATATTATTTGAAAAATATGTAAGAATATAATCTGTAGAAAATTGAATATAGTTTCTAAAATACTAGGTTTATTTTTTATTTTTTAAATCTATTTGGTGAAAATTTGAAATTTCAATGCAGTAGTAGTTAAATTTCAGGGAAAAAATAAGGTGTCTATCTGACCATCCTAACCACAATAAAATGATATTTTTTTTATAAGATTTTAGATATAAGTAAGAGGAATCATGTCTAGATTTGGTACATTTTTTTGTAATTTTTCCAATTAAATAGTAATTATGAATTTTTATTACAACTTTTAAAAATACAAAAAAATTACATGTCTGACCACCTTAACTTGGTCGAAACTTCATGGAAATTCTTTTTTGTAATCATGTATACAAAGCATAAGAATGTGACATATTTTAGATTCAAAATGTGATATTGTTTGAAAGCTATAAATTTTTTCAATTAGTCTATCATTTAATACTTTAGTCTTAATTCAAATAGAAAATAAATAATAATTATTAATTAAATTCAAAGTAAAAGTATAATCTATATTGGTGAAAATCTTAGAATCTCCTTTAAAACCCTTTCATTTTATCAATTTTGGGTAAAAAAAGTTGTCAACCACATACCCATCATATTGCCACTTTTTGGCCCATCATGATCCTGCACATACCAAGTTGTTTGTTGTGTGTTAAGCTATATAGGGTTGCAAATACCTTTCTCTTGAGCACCATAAAATTTTCCATTATACCCAAATTGTTTCATAAAGTAATACCCTTTTCCATAAAGCCATTTCAGTGTTTTGGAATTGGGTAGTAGTTTGTTGTTGTGTTCATCAAGGGTGATAGTAGAGTTTGTGGCATTGTATAAAGTGGTTGAGGTGGACACTTGTGAAAGGTTATCAAAGTTTTGCATTGACAGGATGGTTGGTTGTTATTATTTTTCATCTTTCTTCTATGTGAATATATATTCGCCCATAACTGATGGTGTAAATTCTAAGGATCCCCAATCGTCACCAAATAATTTAGATGGCAATTCCTCATTGTTGTGTTCAATTTCAAGAGTATCTATGTTGGAATTTGGAATCAATGTTTTGAGAGGACTTGTAGTTACTTTTTCAAGATGCAAGTAACTTTCAGGCTTGGGATCTGCTTCAACTTGATATATGTTATTTTTATAGACATATTTCATTATATGATGAAGGGTTGAAGCCACTGCATTCATCTCATGAATCCATGGTCTACCTAGAAGAAAGTTGTATGAAAGATCATAAGGCATGACATGAATAGGAGTTTGCAAAGTAACCACCCCAACCATGATAGGTAAAGTGATTACACTAAGTGGCTACTTTGTTGTATTATCAAATCCTCGAATAGAGACAGAATTAGGTATGATTTGAGATCTATCAAATTTTAAGCGATCAAGGAGACTCACACCACACACATTAAGGGAAGAACCATTATCTATGAGATTGTGTTTGATACTTGTGTGATGGAATTGAGCAATTATCATAAATGTATCATCTTGATTTTGTAACTCCAAAGGAGGGAGCTCATGTTGGTGGAAAGTAATGTCAAGATTATGTTTGTGGATGAGAGTCGTCACATCATTCGGAGTGGTTTCAGGAGGAATTGTGATTTGTTTTAGAGTAGTTTGAAGAATGGTGTTCTAAATTGGTGAAATTTGAAGCAAATCCCAAAGGGAGATCTTGGCAGGAGTATTATTTAATTGTTCAACAAGATCATACTCCTTTGTAGGAGGGTTATAATGAGGAGCACTAGGTGGATTGGGTAGAGGTAATGAGGGTGGGATTGGTTGTGGCGGTTGTGAGTTATGTCGTGTGTTATATGTATGAGAAACAATATCATCACTAGATTGTTGTGTACATCAATGTTAGGTGGGTATAAAATGTGGCATGGTTGATTAGAGGGATGAAATAGATGTTAGGGTGGGTAAATGATAAGTTTAGGTTTATTTTGAGTTTTTTGTTTGTGTAGAGGTGGGTAAAGTGTGTAGCGAGATTTATTGGAAGATGCATAAAGGGTGAAGTGAGGTTGAATATTGTTAACATCCATTAAGTGAGGTTCTTCACTATCTTTGAAGGGTATTTTATTGTTGTCTTGGGTCATAATATCCTCCCTAGAAGGAGAGTTGGTAGGAGAACAAAAACCCATATTTTTTGTGACAATTTAGGTTTGGTTAATCCAAAATAACTTCATCACCACTAAGGGAAGTATTAAAGGGTGAATCTATTTGATTATTGATAATGGGGATATTAGAGGAAGATTGTATTTGATTATTGGTTGTGTCTAAGGTCACATTCTCTCATTCCATATTGTCTACCATACTAGGAGAGCTTGTAATATGTTCATCTAAGGTTGAAATTGGAAAATTAGCTTCATCACAAGTATGAGGAGAATCAATGAAGGAGTTGTTTTGGTCACTAAATTTTTTCGTAGGTTGAAGGAGAAAACTAAGATTTTCATGACTCTCATTAGTTATGTTTTATAACAACATAGTATATTTGTCACAACTAGGAGAGATACTAGGAGAATAAAAAATTTGGTTATCATGATCATGTATGACTTCATTGTTTTGTGTCGTAATGGTTTCCAAAATAGGATAGGTAGGGGAAGGATCATAAAGAGGGTTGTTATAGATCTTAAAGATTTGATTATTTAAGATAAATCTATCATCCCGATCATTTACAATCTCATGTTCTTCAAAGTTATCCGCACAATGGAAATTAGGTAAGGTGATGTTGATGATTTCATTTTCTGGCTCTAAAATATCTTACCAAAGGGGATGAGGAGAAGGAAAAACAAGAGCCTCATTACTCTCAATGATTGTATCTTCTTTCACCAAGATACCTTTGTCACTAAATGGAGAGGTATTGGGAGAATTATAATCATGATCATCATGAGCATCTATATTTGTATGCTCTTCAAAAAAATCATACACACAAATAGGAGAGATAGGAGGGAATATAAGTTTAAGATAAGCATTAACACTTTCATTCTCTCGTGCTAAGAGACTCATAATATTGACATGCAGTGAAGAAATGAAAATCATGCTTTTTAACTAACATTCTGAAATAACAATCTATGCTAACTCAAAATGAAAAACAAAAGCATGAAATGAAATAAAGGATTTTTAAAGAGCAATTGACTGATTATGCTATGTAATAGGATGAGAATGCAAATGTGAAATTTAAACTATGTATGAAATGAGCTAATTAAGGCTATATTTTATGAAATGCATGCTACATAAATGCAACTAACTAGTATATATAGGTTGAGGCACCAATCAGAAGCCTCAAATTTTTTTTTGAGATTTGTAAAGTGTTGCTTTAGGGGTCAGAAGGGACTTATTCGCCCAAGGTGGCAAATCAGTCCCAGTATGGACTTTTTTCAAAATTTTCAAAAATTTAAACATGATTTTTATGAATTCTGAGTGCGAAGATGCAGACCTAAGTGAAAAATATAGAATTTCATTAAATATAAATGAGTTTAGATGCTATAAATGCAACCTAAATACACTTTTTATGAATGTAAAAAACATCTAACATGCAAATGAATCATGAAAACCCTAATGCAAGCTATATCTATAATGAAAGACACCAAATTAGAAAAGAGAAGTATTTGAAAAGTTGGGTTCACCAAAATGTAATGAAGGATTTTTGCACTCAAATCCTTCTTAGCTCCTCCTAGGGTTTTTCAGCTAGGAGAGAGAAAATGGGCCAAAATGCACAATGTTAACACTCAAGACAAAAGTATGGAAGAATGAAAAGAAAATGTGAAATGTGTCAATGTATCTTAATGTTGGAAACTTAACAAAAATGCAAACTAAAGAATGTAAATTGATCTAATACAAAAGTGCTGGAAAACAAAGTGTTGAATGCAAATATGAACTAGAAACTTAAGCAAATGGAAACATAAATGAATGAGACTCAACAAAGTGCACCTAGAGATAGAATGATGTCACTGGAAGATTTTGTAATGTCTTAGAAACCTCTATTAATATCCACTAGGACTCATTCGCCATGCATGGTGAATTAGTCCCGCTTTTAGTGAAAAGTTCTGGAAACCTGTTTTTGACTGCGGAGAGCTAAAATATGAGAAAATTTGTTTTCAAGCCTATAGGTGGGAATCATTCACTATGGATGGAAAATTATTCCACCTATAGGAATATACAAAATCATGAGTTGATTCTATGGAGTCAGATCTGTATTTCTATCTCCTACTGGTCTCTACTTCTGAAACTACCAGATTCAAGTCTGAAAATGACTTTTTGTTGATGTTTGACTTGAAAGATGAAGATATGACTTGAATGAATTTTAAATACAATATGCAATGTTTTCTAAGCTTCCAAGAGTCCTAAATTTTCAAACAAACAAGACAAGAAAGAGATATGTTGTATGTTAGGGCATGGGGGTTTGCCTTGGTCAAACCCCATTTAGGTAGTTAAACCAAAGTGAAGAAATAAAGTAATGAAAAATGCAACAATGGAGATGATTACCTTTTCATGATTATTTGATCTTGAAATTCTATAACATAACATGAAGATTCAACCCTTGAATGCTTTAGGAAGCTAACTTGATGACTTATAATGAAGAAACCTTAGCTTGCTTGACTTGGAGTGAAAGATTGATGGATGAATAATGAAGAATGAATATGGATTAAGTTTTTTAGATGAAAAATGAGGATAGAAATACTTATTTATAGACAATTGTGCCTTAGTATCCCATTAATATATCATCACATGATGACATGTAGTGAAAATAAACATTAAATTTCTCTTTTTCTTGCTCAAGGGTTAAAATGGGGGCCAGATAGGACTCATTCACCACACATAGTGAATGGGTCCCACCTAGATGAGACTAATTCACCATACATGGTGAATGGGTCCCACAAGGTCGATTCTGACACCTAGGAGGCCAAGGAATTAGGAAATAAGGTCTAAAGCCACATTTCATGTTTAGATCTAGTGTAGGATTTGACCAACAAAGAGGAAATGCGATTGGAACACATTTCCCCTACACTTCAAGCTCTATAAGACCTAGGGGGTGACCCTTTTAGAAACACCTAAATATTTAGACACACACTCAATAGGGTATAGCTTAATAGATAATTCTCTCACAAGAATATGCTAAGAAACATGAAATATCACTCAGCATTGGCTAAGATATTGGGAAAATTTCATTAACTAGCATGGAGAACATGGTGGATACAAATAACCCACAAAAGAACATCAAAGTAAAAAGGGGTTTTATGATTTTAATATTTGGGACCAAACTGAAAACAAAAGATGCATAAGGATTGACCAGTGCCAAGAAAATGGGAAACAGAGTCCTACAACAAACATTATATCCTACAATGTTAAAAATGTTTTGAGGATCTTTGAAAATGTTATCTTATGAAAACAAGACCATTGAAGCTTTATCGAATGAACATTCTTAGAAATCCATCTGGAAACACCATACTCTCATTACATTCATTAGATCAATTACTCTATTCTTTGAACATAAGGCAATAACAAATGAAATTCAAATGCAACAAATGTGCATGAAAAAAACCAAGTAATCTTTGATTATTGAATTTAAAAAAGTATTACATCTCAGCCATGGAGACAATCATTAGACAAAATATATTCATGAAGCACCATTCAAAACCATCAACACCATAGACCAATGGCTAACAGTTATATAATCCATCCCAACTTTACATTCTTTTTATAGAGCTTTTGTCTGCCTTGCCAAACATCAGAAATTAGAACCTCCTAAAATTGAGAAAGAATGAGAATAAGAAGAAGAAGAAGAATCCCTAAAACCTATCCGTGATTGAAAAATAGAAGCACCTCTCCCCCTTTATTGATAACTACCATTTCTCCCCAAAAAAAATAATCTACACCTTTCGTCTATATTTTTCCTTCATTCACTTTTATTCTTCAACAAAAAATTATCCCACTTTGTGAAAAATATTCACTCCTTACAACGCCCTTATTGCATAGCTGAAGAAAAATTTTTCTCATCCATTTATATTTTAACTTCACCCACCAAAAACATATTTTATTGGTGAAATATCCTTACCTGTGCATCTCCTTTTTTAATCTGCAAGCACTTTAAGTTTTATTTTAACTCTTGAAGGCAGTTTAAAAATTTCATTGGGCTATTAAAAACCTTACTTGTTCCTTTCAATTTCACCTTATATTTAAATTATTTCTCAAGCAGTGAAGATCTTAAAATTTTTATTATTAGGCATTATAAAACTCTACCCACACCCCTTTCACATTTTACATTTTTTTTAAAAGTGCTTCCTCGGGCCCTCCACAAGCCATGTGGTTTCAACCTGTACACAATGCTGGTTTTTGGAAAATATTATTATATTACCATAGGATTGATGGGGAACGGTGGGGATTCACTCATGATGCCTCTACTCAACTAACCGTTGATTTCAAGTTCCTTTGTTTGCACTAGTTTCATGTTTATTCAATTTCAGCTACTCATCATGACGATGTCAAAAATTTTACATTGGTCACCATGCCAGCCATGTGTGTGAGAGCCTTCCACAACCAACCTTTGGCTAAACAACAAGTGTATGGATGCTTTCCATGGTTGGTAGTTGGTTGCACATGTATAACACATCCATTAATGTTGGTGTTGCTTAAACCCTATCAACAACACATTCCTCCTTTAAAATACTGAAGTTGCAAACCTCGCAGTGTAGTCATAACATCACCGCATATCATCTCATTAATGGGTGCCAAATGCATTGCTCTTTAATAATGTTTTCACAAATCTTGCTACTATTAGGTTTCATGATATATTGAGGCAAATAAAATTAGGTTACAACACAAGAATAGAAGGCTTTCAAAAAAATTTGATATGTTTCCACTACAAGCATGAGTTGTCCTATGCAAGGTCTTGAACCTATGTTCAATCTCTTTTGCAATACCAAATTGACCATTTTCAGCTATCCTAATGGTTTTCATTTGCAATGAAAAACATTTACTAGGTTGTGCACCAACATTTTACAAGATGTGTTGCTTCCTCCTTTGGATCCCTCACATGGTGAAAGATGCGAAGTGATCCCAATTTCACAGTGAAATGTCCTCATGAGAATTATTCATATCTAATTCACTTTGAGTGGCTTAAATTGTTTCCTATGCGTGAAGCCAGTAATAGCTTTTCCACTCCATGCAGTCAAGAATGCATACAACATTCAATGAGTCTTTATCCACTTCAAATGTGTCCACATTACACCTCCCTGAGAGTCTTGAACTCAGAAAAATGGTTTCCTTCATTGTACTAAGAGCGAAGGATGTCATAGTTAACCCTTGATTTTCAAATTCTTAATTTGTTGGTTCTTTATATTCAATTCCTTTTTAATCTTTTCTCTAAATTCATCTTTCAACTGATTCTCAGCTTGAAGTATTTCATTCAAGTCAAGCATGACATTAATTCCATTCTACAAAACCACTTAGTCAGTAGCCTTGACCTTCTCTTTGACATAAGATTTAGGTAATTTAATAATGCGTTTTGCTTTGGATCCATAATCCAAGGTGCCAATTGTTTTGTAACTTTCTTTTGGATCAGTACTTGCAAAAAGAATCATCAGAATATTAGCCTTGTCATCCTCAAAATAATCCTGGAGAAGCATGGTGAACTTATTGTCCCTATATGGGATGTAATTATCTCTATTTTCTATTTCCTCTACAACCCTTTTCAATACTCCATTCCCTAAAATATGCCCTTTGTGAAGAAAACTAGGCCATATCAGGTCTACCCTATTACGTATCCTTTTCTCAGATTATGATCAGGCCCTACTTCAAACCCTTCAACATTATCAAACACCTCTTGTAACCCATGAATCAAAATCATTAAAAGAGTTTATCTGATGGGTTACCAATCCCCATTCATTAAAGAATCCTTTGGCAGTAAATTCTAATTCATTATTCAAGACCACAACACAAGTTCCTTGAAGAAAAAATTCTAAAATTGATTCCACACAAGTGGGATAGATATTATCATTTCCTATTCTTATCAATTTCTCCTAAAATGGTTTCCCAATATTTGCTTCACCAAAAGTCATCATCACTTCTTCTATGAATTGTGTCAATAAAAATGGAGGAAGAACAACATCCATTGTAATACCTCATATGCTTTCCAAATACCCGGTAGCTATTCAAACAACCAAGCAAGATTGAATAGTGTTGTGACTTTGTCCCATGGTGATTCAAGTGAAACACCACCCATTTTTGAATGAGGCTCTGATTTTTTTATTAATTTTACATTTATTTAACCATGGTTTTCTGATGAGGGCCACACTGCCCAAAACCCATAGAAATCACAACAATAGATACCAACAAAAAAGATGAAAGATAGAAAAATGATCCACTTTCAATTATTTTTAGAAAATGAAATTATAGATTCAAAGATTACATGCTATAGCCTCATGGGATTGATTCATTACAACAAAATCAACTCTAAAAAGAAAATCTACTATTCAGAGCCATAATCTACACTATTAGGGCCACCTTCTACATCCCCCACTTAACCCTTTTTATTATCCCCAATAACCGCCCTAAATTTTTATAGAAATTTCAAATTTCCCCTTTTGTTATAGCACGAAAAGTCCTGCCATTCGATTTAGGGCCTAGGAAGAAAGTTTTATAGAATCAACTTTTTAGAGGACCAACTCCATGGGGCCATAACTTTGGATCTAGGTGTCTAATTTACTATTATTGCATATCATTGGAAATCTCTTAACAAACTCTACACCACATGAATCCACCTTAGGTTGGTTCAACCACTTTTTGAGTTGTTTCGGGGCCTCCAAAGTTTTATATTTCAATTTGAAGCTGCATTGGAGTAATTTCATGGGACAAAAACTTTAATTTCTCCGAAACCATGTAGGGTATTGAGGTGATTCTTTTGCGACTAGAAATGTTTTTCAGCTCTGCTCCTTGGGGAAATTTTTCACATCCATATGATCCCATTTAGGCTGACTTAATAAACATATTATGTTCCCATTTTTTGCTATTTTTGATGCCTGATAGTCTTATACCCCTTAAGTGCCATCATGGGACTCAAAACAAGTAAAGAAAATAAAGAAAACATTTTTTTTTGGGTGATGCAAGATTGCCTTGCACCACTAGATGCTCCTGCATTAGACACCCAGGGTAATTTGAAAAGTGACCTTGTCACTTCTTAGGAGTTAGAGGGAAACCAAGATGGTTTACCTCAGCCTCAAATAACCATGATGTATCTTCAGTAGGCCTTCCTCCCCATTTCACCAAGTACTCTGCATATTTCCTGTTTCTTGTGCTTCTACACACATGACTATCTAGGATTTCTTCTATCTCTTCCTTCTCTGTAGTAGGTGTTGGAATTTTCAACTGTTCATTTATATTGGCCACTCTTATATATCACCTTCATGATACTTTTTCAAATAAGAAATGTTTATTCCACTACACAATGATTCCTCATAAGCATTTCTTGAATCACACTTCTTGATGTAACCCCTCAAAAAAAAAATCTTGGTTCCACCTTAAGTCTATAAAAAATTGGCTTGGGTCCTTGTTTATGATATTTGGTCATGTCCCCATCACTATATTAGGGTTTTTATGTTGATTAAAACCTTGCAGAAGTGATCTACAAGTGTTGCAACCCTAGATCATTGTATTATTGTAGTGACTTATATTCCTAATATTTAGTTGCCTAAGTTATGTTTTGTGTTATTCACTGTCATCAGGTGACCGGTTCCTTACATCTAGGTTTGAATTGCCCATTTCTTGTAAGGTTAAGTAAAGAATCCTTTGGCCTTTGCATCCTTTACATTTTGTGACTCATAAGTTCTCGAGCCTATTATTCTCATGTCATCCTAGGGGATCCCCTTCATTAGAACAACTTAAGTGCATGTGCTTAAACTTTCCACTTATGTCCCAATGGCCATCATACCATATCACTCATGTCGTTGATTTCTTCATAAGTACATATTTTGAATTGGCAACAACCGATGAAATGGTGTTTTCTTTGATATTTCTCATCATAGATAGCTTCCAAATCTCTTAAATAGAATGTGCGATGAGTGATGTTCCATGAGGGATCGCTTATTGCTAGTGGATTTTGAGCTTTCAAATTTGTAATAGCGATAAGAGATTCCTTGGCCTTTTGTTCTTGTCGCTCATCACATATAGTCATAAGATGATGAATTTAGGACTAGAAAACCGATATGATGAAATTTCCTTACATCACGTGATTGTAGATATGTTTTAAATGCTAAGTTTCACATTTGCAATACGCGATACATATTGTAAACTTTGTAAACTCTCCCATTGATAATTGCTTGCAAACTATATGAGGAGAATTAGGAATGAGTGACGGCCTTATAAATATTTTATTGCTCATCTTGAATTCATCTCAAAGCTTAAGTTCCAAATCAGTGATGAGTGATGGTATTCTATAAAAGATTTCTTTCGCTAATATGATAAGATCTTGTGTGTGATTACTTTTGTACCATTTATTTTCATGTAGGTGTACATGTCTAAATATGATTTCTTCATCACATCTCCTGTCATTGATAGGAGACTAGGTGCAAAGATTGAATTAGCGATGCACGATGAAAGGATGGTTGTGATTAAGGAACAATCTGCGGAACCAAGGGATGAGATTTCATCACAGGGATGTTTACATCGCTAATGAGGCCATTGATGGATTAGATGCATTCATGATAGGAGATAACTATTGGTGGAACAAGCAACATGGAAGGATCCTAAGGATTCACATAAAGAAAGAAGGAAAGGAGCCAAAGGACTGGAGAATCATTGATCTAGCTTTAAAATAGGACTATCCAACAAACTAAACATCATCACATGATTACTTTTATCACTGATTGTACCCTAAAATTTTGGGAAGATCAATGATGAATGATGAAGTGTATAAGGAAATTTTATTTCTAAGAAGAACTAGTATTGTGTACTTCACTGATATTAATGAAAAAAGAACATATTAGGTTAGCGGTACATGCTAATTGACATATCGTGATGCTTGAGCTGACATCATTTTTTTCTATGAGCAAGTTGTTAAGGGAATAAAAAAAGGTTCAGATCACCATAGATGAAGTTTTCAATGGTTTAAAATCAACGACCTAGATTCAAAACCAGGTTGTTAAGTTATCAACTCGCTCACGCAAGGAGTTCTTGGATCATTAATTTTTCATGCTTCAAATTTCCTATTTAATGCAAATTTTGTGTTATACTCATTCATCACATTTTAGTTTGTGGTGAATGAGAGGCATGGGTTAGTAAAGAAGTGTGTGAGTATTAAATTTTCCTAAGTTAGGAAGTAGGCATTCTTGTCCTAGATGAGTAGGTTTTCCATAGTGGTTCAAGAGTCTGAGAAATTGAGTTTGCTTAAGTTTGAAGAAGATGCTCCTGAGGATGAGATTGAAACATAGAAGCTGTTGATACGCCAAAATGTAGAATTCCATGTAGGAAATTCAAGAAATATGGTGTTAAGAGTAACTACTATCTACAAGGCCAAATTGTTTCGGAATAATTGGTCAAACACAAAGAGGAGAGGATGGTGGAATATGAAAAGAAGGTAAAAAATGAGAGTAAGCATTGTAGGACTTATTTAGGAGGATGTAATTCTTCATGTGAGGTTCCTAATAACCCTTCAGACAGTGAGGGTGACACTGGTCCAAAGGGTGATTATTATCCCCTCTCCCTTGTATATACCATCAAAGGTTTCTAACAATGAGGTGGTGATGGTTTCTCCAATCCCACCATGAGCAAAACATGGGCGAGTATCCTCTAGGGTTAATGATTCAGAGTGGTGATTGTGCCCTAATTTTGTTTTTGATGAAACTGTGCCTCTTTTTTTAGGATTTTCCTATTTAGAACTCATGTGATTTCTAGTTTCTAGTGCTGATGTGGAAATTTGTTGGGTTGGTGTTTAGGAGAAGTGCTAGATTAGTTGACCTTGGTAGAATGTATCTTGTTTATGAATGATATACAAGTTTTTTGTTGGATATGCTATTGTAGAATCTTCTTTGGTCAACAAGGATGAGGATTCAACACAGTTGCAACAAACTCTACCTTTTGAGGAGTTGTTATGTCTTCATTCAGGGAATATGGAATGTGGTCTTTTACTCTTCCATTTTCCTTAATGATTGCATGTAACTAACTAAGAATGTCTCGAATTTAGGTGCAAATGAAATGAAATGTAAATGTAATTAAGATTGATGCTCGTTGCTCCCTTATTCTATAAAAGGGATATTAGGGCTTATTACAAAGGTTGGATTCTGAAGTCTCAATAGGGATTTTAGGTGAAAGCTAAGTTCACAAAAGGAACTTTGAATAGAATATTGATAATAGGCTAGTAGTTTGTATTGGATATGAAATCCTATATGTAGTGATCTTAAATAATTTTTATAGAAATTACTGTTATGGAAAAAAATATTAGTCTAGAAGCAAATACTCTCCTATGCATGTTCGTTACAAGTTATGAATGAGAAATACTAATGGTGTTGTCATTTATCTTCAAATGTTCCATTTCAATGTATTATTCTATTTTGAGCTTTAATTCAAGGAGTTAATTAAAATACTTGAATAGGGTTATAAACTCTATAAATAATTTCTTAGGATTCATAAGAAGTAAATGTTTCAGGCAGAGTGAGTTTTCATAAATGCAAAGTAGTATGTAAATAGTCTGACTATCTCTAAATTGAGTAATTTGTATATTAATGATCCTTACATATTTGACTCTATTGCTCCAATTGATGAGACACTGGCCATTTTGTTGGAAACTCTTTCATAAAATGAACAAATAGTGTTCTAGGCCCTAGACTTAAGATGAGACAGTATTCAATTAAAAATATTTTCAAGGATAGTTTGGATTGATAATATCCTAATTCTTAGCAGATATATAGTCATTCATTTGAAGAACTACCAAATCTTCAATGAGAAGGATCTTTATTTGCAATAAATAAGAATCAATCTATGTATAAATGTATTTCTAATCAAATATACTTCATGGAAGCACAATTAGGATCACCCTCCTAGGTTTCACATATCCTAAAGAGGAGTAAGGACCCCAAAATCCTATACTCGTTGTGTTGGCCACTAACCCTACAGTACTTCACCATAAGAGTTGGCTATTTTTTATAGAATTGGTTGGTTATACTGGAAAAATCACCAACAGAAATGGAAACTCCACTAGGGAGGACTTTGAACCTCTAGTTGTAGAATTTCAGAGTCAAGAGTTAGGTGAATCTAAACATCTGGTTTAGATATTGAGAAATTCTCAGACCTGGAACTAGTTTTGTTGTAGTAAGTTTCAAAGGATTTATGTGTGACTTTGTTGAGGAAGAAGACCCAGAAGGAAATTAATCTTTTAAGAGTTTCATATTGCTTGAAGTTCAATCCTCTTAGAAGAGGTGGTGACTCTATCAAATAACCTGATGATGATGTGATGAATGTTTCAGATCTACAACTATTTCCATTTAGGAACTTGCAACAACTGCAACATATCTAAGTATTCTTCAGTTTGTGATTTTGAAGAAGGACAAATCTGTATATGAAAACCATATATGTAAGACTGAATAAAAAATGATTCCCTATTGAGTGATAATAATCACTAAGAAAGGGAATAGTAGTAATTTTTCTGCATACTTTTGTATTACTAGATTGTAGTATTTATTATAAAAAGAAGTATGTGATATTCTTGAAGAAACCCATTTAATAGGTCTTAAGCAAAAAGGGATAGAAATTTGCATTGTAAGAGGTTAATATTATGTTGTAAAAAGAAAAAGGGTTTGAGTCACCTTGTGTAACTGAAAAGTTGATACAAAAATACTAGTAAAGGTTTAAGAAAATATATCATCAACCTATGCATCCTTGTGTGGACCCAAATATAACAATGCATAGTGCTTAGCACTTGTCATGTACTAAGAGAAGTTTTAGCATTGAAAGGCATAAAGCCATAAATTTTAATAGTATTAATGGTTACCCAAATGTCATTCCCTTTGACATTAGAGATAAGTTACCAAAATTCAATGGTACAAAGAGCAAATCAACAAGAAATCATCTACAAGAATTCAACAATTTAATGGAAGAGTAAGAATTTGATCATGAAGATGTGATTATGAGGTTATATGTTTAGTCTATAAAAGGAGATTCAAGAGATTGGTTCTTTGATTTACCAACATGCTCTATTTGTTATGGGGATGAGTTCAAATCAATGTTCATGGAGTGGTTTGGTGAAAGAACCAACATTAGTTCTTTGCTCAAAAAATTTATGACCATTGACAAAGAAGAGGACGAGCTAGTCCCAACATTTAACCAAAGATTTGCTAGAATATTAAGGGATATTCTTGATGTTTTGGGACTAGGTGATGTAGTATGTTTGGTTGTTTATTTGGGAGCTTTTTATAATGAGATGGGATATTTTCTGATAGATAAAGATCAAAAACCCTTCAATCAAGCATATGGGATAGCCATGAATATTTAAAATAACCTGGGTATGTGTAGGATCATGATGGGACAAAAAGTGGCGATATGATGGGTATGTGGCTGACGAATATTTTTTACCCAAAATTTATGAAACAAAAAAGGTTTTTAAAAGAGATCCTCATATTTCCACTAATATAAATTATTCTTTACTCTAAATTTAATAAATGGGTATGTTTAGGATTATCATGGAAAAAATAGGTTAAGTGGCAAAAATTTAGAAAAATCGAGTTAAATGGACGACAAAATTTGAATAAGTTATCTATATTATTTCAAAAATATGTAAGAATAAAATCTATAGAAAATTGAGTGTATTTTTAAACTACTAGATTTATTTAAAAGAAAAAAATCTCTTTGGTGAAAATTGGAAATTTCAATGCGATTAGCACTTAAATTTTAGGAAAAATAAGAAGTAGGTGTCTATCGACCACCTAACCACAATAAAATGATAATATTTTTTTATAATATTTTAGATATAAGTAGAGGACTCATGTCCTGATATGATGCATATTTTTTTGTAGTTTTTTTCCAAGTAAATAATTAATTATGATTTTTATTACAAATTTTAAAAATATAAAAACTCATCTATCTAACTACCTTAACTTGGTCAAAACTTCATGAAATTCAATTTTTTATTTTTAATCCTATAGTATACAAAGCATAGAATGTGACACATGTTTCAAATTTAAAAAATGTGATATCGTTTGAAACCTATAGATATTTTCAATTAGCCTATCAATAAAGACTTTAGTCATAATTAAAATAGAAAATAAATAATAATTATTTATTAAATTCAAAAAAAAACATAATTTATATTGGTGGAAATATGAGAATCTTCTTTCAAAACCCTTTTCATTTCGTCAATTTTGGGAAGAAAAAAAAGTCGTCAACCACATACCCTACAAATACCCATCATATCGCCACTTTTTGGCCCATCATGATCTTGCACATACCCAAATAATTATTATTCATTTTGTATTTGAATTATGACTAAAGTCCTAATTGATAAATTGATTGGAAAACATATATAGATTTCAAATCTAGTATCACATTTTTTGAATCTGAAACATGCATCACATTCTATTCTTCGCATACTATAAGATTAAAGAAAAATGAATTTCATGAAGTTTTGACCAAGTTAAGGTGGTCAGACATACGAGTTTTTATATTTTTTAAAATTTGCAATAAAAAATTAATAATTAATTATTTATTTGGAAAAAATTTACAAAAAATATGCATCACATCAAGACATGAGTCCTCTTCTTATATCTAAAATATTCTAAAAAAATATTATCATTTTATTATGGTTAGGGTGGTCAAACAAACACCTACTTCTTATTTTTCCTTGAATTTAAGTACTACGACATTGAAATTTCAAATTTTCACCATATATATATATATATATATATATAATCAATAAACCTAGTAGTTTAGAAACTACATTCTATTTACTACAAATTCTATTCTTACATATTTTTAAAATAATATAGATAACTTATTCAAATTTTTACGTTGAGTTGCCTAACTCTAATTTTTCTGGTTCTTCTACCACTTAAGGGCCTATTTCTTCCATGATTATCATACACATACCCACTTAAAATATGGAATAAAAAGAAGCTATTTGTATGTAAGGGGTCTTGAAACCCCTAATAGGAAGCATATCATCAAAAGAATTGTTTCACAAAAGAAAGAGAAATATTTTTTTCTCTTGCAAGAAGTTAAGTCCATTGGCTTTGACTTGGAAACTAGCCTAAGGGTAATCTAGAAGGATGCTTCTCTGTTTGCTACTAATCATGCAAAAGGTAAGGGTGGGGCTGTAATTCTAATGGCCAAAAAATGGACTCAGTTTTTGGTAAGCTCTGGAGTTTCCCCTTGTAATAGGGCTGCTTGGGCAATCTTGAAGTGGAAAGATGATTGGTTTGGCATATGTTCAGTCTATGCTCCTGATGATTATAAAGAAAAAAGTACTTCTATGGAAATGAATGTTTAATCTACATGACATCTCTTGGATTATAGGGGAGACTTTAATTTTATTGAAAAAGGGGAAGACAAATGGGGAGGAGTTGGTCATGATTGGAAAGAGACTGAAAGATTCTATTGGCTAAGGCTAAAATCCAAGTTAAATATTGAAGACCCTATTGAAGGCCAGAAGAAAGATTGCAAGGATATTTGGTACACTTGGTGTAACTACCAAAGAGGTGGGAGAATAATTCTCTACAAGCCTGATAGATATTATATCAATCAGGAATGGCTACAAGGTGGTCACTCCCTACTCTCTATGTTTGATCATCATCCTATAAGGGCTAATTTTTTTTTGAAAATAGGTGCATCAACAACTGTTAGCTCTAAAAATGGGTTCTATCTCAACACCAACCTCGTCAAGGATGATGATTGCAAAAATTCCATTACCTCTCTCAGGTTAATCAATAAGTGGTTGCATAGAAATTTATCCCCCATTGAGCGGTGGGATCTAAATTTTCAAGGATGGAAGATCCTCTTTTAGACTATATGGAGGAAGAAGGCCAAGGATAGGAGGAAGAAATAGGCTCTCTTTCAAAATAATCTCTACCAAGCAAAATCAGAAGTCCAAGATAACCCTACTGATAATCTCCTAATTGAAAAGTGGCCAGAGATAAGCTAAGGAGATTCCAAACCAATAAGATTCACAGAATGAAAGTTAGAGCCAAAATGAATTAGCTTGAGAATTGGGACAAGAAGACACAGTTCTTCTTTAGATACCTAAAAGAAAAACATACCAGAGAATATATTGAATAGATTAATGCAAATGGCAGTATTCTAGTAGAGCAAGAGAAGATAAGAGAGAAGTTTTTCCTCTTCTACTAGAATATTTTCACTTCAGAAGGGGGTGATGAGCCCTTCTCTCATGCTATGGAACATATTAAGAAGATCATGCCTAAAAGGATTAGTGATGAGATAGTTGTAGAGCCAGATAAAGAGATCTCTAAAGAGGATATAAGGAGATCCGTTCTATCCCTCAAAAATGACAAGTCTCCGGGACTTGATGGTCTCCTTATAAAATTCTACAAAGCCTTCATAGAATGGACAAGTGAAGATATCTATCAGGTTTCTAAGGAGGCCATTGAGAAGGGAACCCTTGGAAAAAATATCAATAAAGGAATCATTAAGTTGATCCTAAAATAAGGTGATAAAACCATTTTCAAGAACTGGAGGCCCATTACACTCTTGAATGTTTCTTATAAAATTCTAGCCAAGGTACTTGTTGAAAGGTTGGCTAACATCCTACCCAATATCATCAATTCTACTCAAACTAGGTTCATTAAGGGGAGATATATCTTGGAAAACCTTAAATATTAAGCTAGGAGGTCATGAATTGGGCAAAGCTCACAGGGCAAGATGCAACAATGCTATTATTGGATTTTGAAAAAGCCTATGATAGGATTGAATGAGATTTTGTGCTCCTTGTATTGCAGGCATTTGGATTCCCAAAGACTTTTTTCTCTATGGTTAAAGTGTCTTCCAGGATGCTTTTGTACAGGTGGAGGTCAATGGAGTTCTTTCATAAGATATCTTACTTGGGAGGTCAATAAGGCAAGGTTGCCCACTTACACCAGCCCTATTTGTAATTGCCTCTGATTCACTCCACTATCTCTTAAGGGATACTTCACTGGGCCCAAAAGTAAAAGGTATAAGGCTACCTGACAACAATGAGGTCATCAACCTTCAGTTTTTTGATGATACTTCTATCCTTTTATAGCTTGATGAAGATAACTTTGTGAATTTAATGAGGAAGTTGGAGACTTTTTGTCTTGCTTCTCGCAAAAAAGTTTCCCTACAAAGTCTTGTATTTTTGGTTGGAAGGACAAGCCCCTAGATAGGGTCAGTAGATTTGGCATACAATGGGGGTGTCCCTAGAAATTAGAGAGGTACCTTGGTATCCCATTTTTTGTTGAGCCTAATCTAAAAGAAATGTGGTGTTGGATCAAAGACATGATTGAGAAGAAGTTGACAAAATGGAACAAGTAGTACCTCTCATTTACTGGTAGGCTCCAGATTTGTCAAAAAATACTATCCTCTTACAACATTTACTTTGATTTGGTGCAGCTCTTTTGCTCCTACCAAATCAATGCTATCCAAAAAATAATCAGGGAGTTCCTTTGGTCTAATGGCAAAGGGAAGAAGAAAATACACTTAGTCAATTGGGAATGGTGCACCATATAAAAGTTTAGAGGTGGTCTTGGTTTGAAAGACCTAAGGGTTCAAGGCATAACTTTGGCAACAAAATGGGTGATTGAAGCCTTGGAAGGGGAGGAACCTTGGAAAGTTCTTATTAGATATAACATATCCAATGCTATTCCTAAACATGCTAAATCTTGGAAGTTGATCCCTTTCAATGATATCCTTAGTCATGAATGGCCTATGTCACCTGTAGGATCCTATGTTTTAAGAGCCATATGGAAGGCTTGGGAAATAATTAAAAATAATCTTTTCAACTACCACTTCACCAAGGGTGATAATAGGGCCATCCTTTCCAACGGTTCTATATGGTAGAATTTGAAACACAAAGGAAGGCCTCTAGCTCTAATTCTAGGATATTAAGCTAAAAGTTGGGCTCAAAAAGGGATTCAATGCTTTAGTGAAATTCTAAAATATGGGAAGTTGAAAGAATGGAATGATTTGAGCTCAGAATATAATATTCCACAAAGTAATTGGAGAAATTATATAGTGCTAAGAGAGGCCTATAGTCATCTAAAATTTTCAATTGAAACAAAGAATGATCCACTTCAATTTAAAGAATACCTTTGGAAAAATGGTAAAAAAATAATCAAAAATAAGGTTAAATAAATTTATACTACGTTAACTGAACAAGTGGACTTAACATATCACATGAATAAATTCTAGAAAACGAACTTGAAAAAAGACGAATGGTAGAATTTTTTTATGAAAAACTGGAAGAAAGAATCAAAAGCCAAGAAGGCTTGTTTCAAATGGCTCTTGATCCTATAGAAATTCTCCTTTAAAAGTAAAATGGATGACATTGATATTTGCAATTTATGTAGAAATCTTGAATGAATATCTAATATCTTTTTTTATTGTATTTCTGCTAAGTAAATATGGAATATGTTATGCATTTTACATAATATCTAGGGGAAAAATGGGGATCCACTCCATGAGAATATACTCTTCAATCAAAATTGCAAAATGAGCAGCACTGGTTTTTTATTATGGCATATTCTCTCAACTAAAATTTTGTGGGAAATTTGGAAAGCTTAGAATGAAGATAGGTTCCAAGGAAGGAAGAGATTTCTTACTGAGTCCTATAAGGGACTTATTTTTTATAATGTTGCTATCCAAGTTTTCATCATAGTGGATCTCACGAAGGACAAGTTGTGGAAATACATAGAGAAAAAAGAAATTACCATTGATATCTTGGAATCTACATATGGGCATGTGTGGCAGGAAGGCCACCTTGGGGTAGATGTTTTTCTAAGGGCTTTGTAGGCCTTGAGGGAGGAGCTTAAAGAAGAACAAAATAACAATCTTGACAAGAAAAAAAATAGAGAGGTGGTAATTTTATTAATGGAAGGGAAGAATAATAGAGCTCTTGGTCTATCAATGGAGGAGATGGCTACTGCAAAGACTCTAGTGTCTCTTGGAGATTCTGACAACCCAATTTAGACCTTCTAGGATTTTGTCATGGTTTCTCTTTTTAGGTTCTTTAGGTATTAATGGTAACTGGACTAGTTCATATGATTAATTTTATATAGGTGCTTATATGTAATTACAAAACATAGGTATAATTGTAAATCTCTTGGGGTGATACTTGAAACTATCTTTCTAGTATTGTGCATTCTACTAGTTCATGGGTGGTGTAGGATATGTATATTTTGTAATATGGGGTAGTAGATTGTGTTAGTCTTTGTAGGGCTTCCTAGAAGCTTGATTCTAATGCTAATACTATGATGCCTTTTGTGATGATCTCTCTATACTTAATACAAAAAAAGAAGAAGTTATATGTCTACAAGAACTTGCTACCTTGAGATATCAAATGTTGATGAAAGGTGCAAGTTAGAAATTAAA